>APFE030559805.1:0-64627 GCA_000404065.3 Pinus taeda
TAGTCACTTTTACTTTTGGCCGAGAATGAGACGGGACGTGCAACGTTTTGTGACTAAGTGTAAGGTGTGTCAACTTGCGAAAGGACATAGCCAGAACACAGGACTGTACACACCATTACCCATTCCAGGCAGACCTTAGGATTCTGTGAGTTTAGATTTTGTATTGGGACTGCCGAAGACACAAAAAGGGTATGATTCGGTAATGGTAGTGGTAGATCGTTTCTCGAAAATGGCACATTTTGTACCTTGTCGGAAAACTAGTGATGCTACTTACGTGGCTCACTTGTTTTTTAACGAGATTGTCCGATTACACAGGTTACCAACAACCATCCTATCAGACAGAGATGTAAAGTTCACTGGACATTTTTGGCGGACTTTATGGAAGAAAATGAACACCCAATTAAGCTACAGTTCTGCTTACCATCCGCAGACCGATGGGCAAACAGAAGTTGTGAACAAAATTCTAGGAAATCTGTTACGCAACTTAGTCGGAGGAAATTCTAGAATGTGGGACCGAGTGCTGGCGAAAGCAGAATTTGCTTACAACGATTCGCCGAATCGTAGCACGAGTCTCAGTCCCTTCCAGATTCTTTATGGTATGCACCCTCGAGGAGTGCATGAGCTTCGGGATCTTGGTTTACAGGAACGATGGAGTGCGGATGGCGAAGATTTTGCAAATGCTATGCGAGATTTACATGAACAGGTCAAGGCAAAGTTACAGGACAGCAGCTTGAAGTATAAGGAGCACGCAGATCTGAAGAGGAGAGAAGTTCATTTTGAGGTAGGGGATGATGTTCTGGTACACTTACGCAAGGAACGGTTTCCTAAAGGTACGTATAACAAATTAAAATACAAGAAAATAGGACCTTGCAAGATTTTGCGGAAGTTTTCAGCGAATGCCTACGAAATCCAGCTACCACCTGGAGTAGGCATATCACCTATCTTCAATGTGGCAGATTTGTTTCCGTATTCAGGCGAACTGTTGGAAGGAAGGAAGGATGAACCCGGAAAATCCACGCAGAACACCCAGGAAGACAGAGACAGTTGGAAGAAACATATGCCTTATGTCCAACCTCCTGAGATCGAAGGCATCCTCGAAACTCAGGTAGTTAGGCGTACTCGGCGGAAAAATTATTTTCAGTACCTGGTCAAGTGGAAGAACCATCCAATTGAGGACAGCTCATGGCTTGACGCCAGGCAGATTGAACGAACAGGGACAACAATGGAAGAACTCATGAACAGGAGTCATGATCTTTTCTCACCCCGGGAGCCTGATGCAAGAGCATCCAGCTCATAGTGACGAGGCAGAAAGACTCCAACTAGGTTCACGAGCGGGACACCGAATTGTCAGATTCTGCTGGAAATAATTTTTCTTTTTATTTTATTTTACAAGTCAGAAACAGTTGAATGATTTACTTTCCAGTTAAGTTTATTATTAGTTTCATTGTCAGTTGAAGGGTAGTTTCTGTAATTAGGAAAAATAACTATTAATTGCTTTTACAAGTCTTAACATATTTGAACAGTTACAGTTACAAATAGGAACATAAACATGTAACTGATTTTGTAACAGAAAGAGTCAAACTGCAAACCTGAACTGCATACAGAGGCTATAAAAGCAAAGCATCTATGTAGAGAAAGGGTCTTTTTTCCAAATAGAAAATAAGTTGAGAAATTGAGAAATAAAAATTATCAAAGCATTCAAAGTATCTGAAGAATACTGTCCATCTATTATTTCCTAAGTTATTGAACTAATCTCCCACACATGATTACTGAGATTTCATATTTCTATAAATTAAATGTAACATTATAACTGCTGAACAAATATGAACTGAAATCCGAAACCAGTGTCAACAAGCACACAGGAGTATAGTCGAAGAGTCACGATTACGAAATCGATACCAGCATACAGGAAAATAATACAGTACAAGAACCAAACGCCAGTGGCGAAACACAACGATAAGTGAAGGCTACAGGTACCCAACGAATCATTTCTTTTTCCCTTTCATTAAAAGCACAGTTTACATTTGTATTGCTAGAAACATTATGACACAGCCGAAAAACCAAAGAGTAAAGGTCCCTTAAGGATTACAAAGATTGTCTTCATCAAAACCAGAACAAAGTTCACTCAACCATTACAGACAGACAACGGAAAAGACGAAACCCTCGTTAGGGTTTGACTACAGGCAACCGAAAGACGAAACCCTCGTAAGGGTTTGACTATAGACATAAAGCCAGAGTTGTTGAGGCCGTGTCGCAGACGTGAACACATCCCACACAAACGATGGCAGACATGAAAGCTACCAGGCTCAAACAATAATATAACAAGCATATCATATGCATAACGGAGACCTCGAGTCAGGCTAACAAAATAGGTTCCAGGCCTACCAACTTTCAAGCCACCAAACATTGCGGAAGACGGAGACGTGTGCCCTCCAGGCCACTGTAGCGGACCTGTAACCAAACAACAGAAGCGAGTCAGGGTTCATCATATCCGGAAGAGTGAAGCCCTCGAACAGAGAAACAAAACCAACATAATAGAAACAGAGACAAGCGGAAAAGGAAACCTCACCTGGAGACCGCGTGAGGAGTGGCCACAAAGTCGAACCAGAGGACGCCATAACAAGCTGAAGACCAGAGGAGCAGTCGGGTTTAGACCCAGAACGAAAAGGGACAAATATTGAAACAGAGAACGACTAAATACCTGTAGCAGAGGTTGTTTAAGCATTGCCATCATTCCTGTCCGAACAACGGAGCACCACCAGCATTCATAATCCCAGAAACCATTGTCAAGAGATATACGAGAACCACAGACCAGAAATATAATAGCATACACAGAAATGGAGTAGAATCAGTCGAACCCCAGCAATAAAACAACTAACAGTCCCAACAAATAGGACCAGGACCAGAACTTGGATTCGTTCGTTTAAAACAGAGTGGCCAAGCAAGCAAATAACTTACCAGAATTTACAGCGAGAACCCAGAGCCGAACACAGTCAATGTACAGAGGAGTATAAGCAGGCAAACGCACAAAGGAAGCCTCCGTCCACAACCAGAACAAGTACAAAATCGACTTACAATCACTAAACTGTGCTACAAAACCAGAAAAGGCCGAATACAATACCACCGAGAACATTTCATGGCGCAGAGCTCTAAACCCTCAGAGCGATAACAGAAATGACAAGAATGATCGAGAAACTGAGTTAGGGTTAGGGTAATATCGGTCATCGAGGCGGAAGGACTGTGTAATAACTCCAGCAATTAATGTTCAGCTACCAACCATTGAGCGCGGGAATAACAACACCAAATACAACCACGTAAGCATCCAAGTGGCACTATAAAGTGTAAAGTGTAACGACAGCGTGGGCTGGGTCCCATCACTACCTTCGGTATCTTATATAACTTATTACCCAAAGAAATAATAACAGTGCGAGGCCTCGACTTATATCCAATGTAACGCTTCCACAAGTATGGTTGGCATAACAATACATCACAAACTTCAAGAGGAGAAACATCACACAATACCTCATCCCTAAAGGGATTGATGTTGTATGGAAGGTGGCACTATTGACTGACATGGAGATATCGTCTTTGGTGAAGCCACCCAATGGTGTATGGTTGTAGTGTCGTGTGGTCGGTAGGCCCAACCGCTTCATGACCCCTGCTAAAATGAGGTTCGAGAAAAATTAATTCCAGTTGTTGCCATAAAAAAATTGATAGTGAAATTTTCATAGAAATACCCTCTGAGCATTGGAATTTGAAATTTTTGTTTGTGGCTAACCATGCTATGGTTGGGATTGATGGGTGGGGATGCCACAACTAAAGTCATCAAACTCTTTTAGGGTTACCTCAAATAATGTTTGAGAGTGCGTTATCTAAGGCTAAGGAAGACAAAGCATAGATGACCACCCATAACTAGCATGTACTTTTAGGGAATCATCACCTCGCACCCCACGCACCTAGGGTAGGGAGTCTACTGGGGGTGTGTTTCCCCATGCATCATTTTTGGGGAGTCTTGGGGAGACGCAAGGGGTTGTGTTTCCCTAGTGGGAGTCTTGGGGAGACGCAAGGGGTTGTGTTTCCCTAGTGTGGGGGATGAGAATCCCCAAAAGGAGTGCGTCTGGGCATCCCCCCGTAAAACTTCAGTATCTAGTATATAGTATATAGTAATATACTAGTTTGTTTTGCTTTCAATTTAGATTCTAGAATGATGAATGATGAATTTAATTTTTAAATCAATGTAGATTGTAGAAAGATGAATGATGACTAATATGGATCAATGTATTTTAATATATAATTATTGATCTTTTTATCGAATCTCATGGTATGGATGAATAATGAGTATATCATATGAATGATGAGTATGAATCAATGCATGTCATTATTTAATTCAATTATAAATTTAAATTTATGTGTAGATCAAATTTCAATTTTCAATGTATTAGTATCCATATTACTATTAATCTCTTTAATATTTATGCATATTTATGCTTTCATTATTGAACAATGAATATAAACTTATATATATAACATTTCCGCACCCCTGAAATTTCGCTAAAATTTAAAATTACTCTCACACATCCCTCTCACATCTCCCGCACTGAGTCTTGATGGAACATTGTATATATATAATTATTACTTAAAAAAAAATTGAACACAACAGATTTTTTAGATTAGAAAAGTTAAAAATTACTTGATTCCAATATATTTTACAAGGCTTTTTAAAGCCTTTTATATATATATATATATAATAATATATATATATATATATATATGCACCTTTAACACAACTTAGATTTTCATGAAAAGTTTAAATAAGCATAAAACACCTAGTTTTTGTAGCTATAAAAGTCTTTTTCACTTGATCCCAAAAGTTCAAAGTTATGTTTCGGAATGATGTGAACTCATGCGACAGGGAAACCCCCTGATATTTGTCTTACACAAAAATGATTAAATTCTGCAAAAGTTTATTTTACCAGAGTTGCCTTGTAGCAGAGCTACTGCTAACACACATTACCAAAAGCTAGTTCAAACTTCACAATACCTGTGGAGAACAATAAGCACCTTATCCTGATTAATCTTGTTCGTCCTCAGAAATATCGAGGTAGAATTATTTTCTTCTTCGAGATGAATGGGATCTGAAAATTATTTTACAAGAGGTGCCTCATAGCAGCGTAGCTGCACTGCCACCACACGTTACGAAGAGCTAGTTCAAAGTACCTGTGGCGAGCAATAACCGCCTTATCCTGATTAATGTGTGGTCGTCCCCAAACATGTATTGGTAAAATTATCTTCTCCTTTGGGATGAATGGAATCTGAAAATTGTCCACACGGTCCTCTATTCTATGCCAAATTCTTTCATATATTGCAGGTTGCAATTCTTGTTTGATAGGCTTCATAGGTTCCAACAATGGCTTACGTAGTTTATTCTCATTTCACGAATACTGCATCAGCCTCGGCGTTGCAGCAGAGGAAGGGAGAGAGAATGAATATTAAGACGTCCCATCTGAATTCATTGGGCTCCAAATTATACTTCCCCAGCTTTTTAAATCCTGTTACTGTTCGGCTTTGTTATATAAAACCAATCAGGACAGCATACTCGAGAACCAAGTGCAGTTGTATTTCTACCACCGCCACCCCTCCCGCCACAGTGAGAATTGCCAGCGATGAACTCTTTGTTGGGGACAGCAGCGTTCTCTGCAACATTCCCCACAATGTGGTATCCACTAAATCTCCTCCCTCACCTCTGGATGGAGGGGCTGGAGGTCTGTTCTTAGGGGCTTCGTTTTCACAAAGTGCCAGTAGGCATATAGTTTCCCTGGGAACTCTTAAGTAAGTAGTTAGCATAGATTCATCTTTATCTTGGATTTATTAACCTCAGAAATATAAAATAACTATGTGTGATACATCACAGATATCATACAAGTTATATGTCTATATCAGCTTTTTTGAAGAGCTTACACATGAAGCATATCCACAAAAATCTCCCTCCACCAAAGTTGTAGAGCAGTTCCCTTCTCTGAATGCAATTAGCATTCACCAATCTAAGCCCTGACTGTAGAGCACATGGTTTCTCTTCATAAATTAACCTTTACCAATTTAAACCCAGGTTTGTTCTCACCTTAATGCTAAGCTACACCTTGTATATTTCAAGTGTGAATATTTTTATTTCTGCGAACCCTTCAAACACATCTAAATCATCTCTGATAGGCACCTCAAGTTGTGAAGCTCGAGGTTGTATATATCAGGATTACATAATTTGTGATGTGTCATTTATGTAATAAGCATCCTCAAGCTTCAAATCCAACTAAATCCATGTCTAGAGATGGTGTATATCGGAGTTATGATATTTTTGGTATGTCCTTTGCATAATATGTATGCTCAAGCTTTTAATCCAACTAAATCCAAGTTTCATTTGCACTGTTGAGGGTGTAAAACGTTAGATTGCATATCGCTAGTTTCAATCTCTGAAATGTAAACTTCATACATGCATTCTCAACCTTTAAACCCATCTAAACCAATCTCTGATATTCACGTTGATGATATGCAATTCTATGTTGTGTATCTCTGGTCTCAATATTTGATATGCCATCTATGTGCACTGTAAACATAGAACTTAAGGAGTCAAACCCTTCTAAACCTTTATATGCAACTTAAGGTTGTGAAACTTGGGATCACATATTTTGAATTACAATGTTTAAGATGTATGGAGTCCAGATATGAATTATGATCCTCCAGCTTCAAACACATCTAAACCCATGCCTGATACACACCTTGAGCTTTTGACTGGTCAGGGATTCCTATGACCTTTTTTTGTGTGAAGTCTAGATATGCATTGTCAAGCTTTTCAAATTCAAAGTGCATTTCTGAGCATATCCAATGCACCGTTATACACATGGGTGTACACATAGTGAGAGTCATGGATCACCTCCACTCCCATAGAATTTTAAAATGCATCTGACTTCTCTTGCTGCTATCGTATTACCATCACCATTTTGCTAGATATGATCTATTGTATAGTTTGTAGTTCTGAAATTTTGATCAAATTCATGGTGTGTAGGAATGTCCAGTTCCTGTCGTGTTTTCGTTTCAAGATATGGTGGATGGCTCAGAAAACAGGCAACTCTGGAAAAGAGATTCCTCCGGAGACCCAATTCTTGTTGTTGGAGAGTGCCCCTCTTCGTGGTGGGTCCAGTGCTGCGGACATGGTTTACACTGTTGTCATGCCTCTTTTGGAGGGACCATTCAGAGCATGTCTGCAAGGAAATGCAAAGGATGAGTTGGAGCTCTGCTTGGAGAGTGGTATGTAATTGCAGTCGAAAAGTGGAAAGAATCTTTAAATATTTAGTGTTTGTAATAAAGTTCAGGTTAGTTGTTCCATAACTATTTGGCTATTCAACTAGCGCATTGATTTTGAGCAGGATAACATAACTCCATGCTTATTAGGGTATTGGTTTCAGTCTTAATTGGCTAAGCTCAGGCCCAAATGCATTTACGGCTATTCTTATTAGGACTTGATTCAGATTTTGAGCTAGGAAGCTCAGGGCTGATACTCAACTCTATGTTTTATTAGGTGTTGATTCTGTCTTTCAGATTTTGAGCAGGCCAAGCACAGGGCCTATGTATAACTCCATGTTTATTAGGTATTTATTTGAATTTTGAGCTAGCAAAATTCAAGGATCAAACATAATTCCAAGCTTATTAGGTATTACTTTGGCAGTCGGCGAGTTCCATTCCCAAACATAATTCCATGCTTATTAGACACTCCCATTTCCGCCATGGCTTTGGGAGGTTTGGGTCACCTCCTTATGAATCATTTCACCATTGTGAGTGTGGCAGAGGGTCAGGGCAGGGGTTAGAACAGTAAAAACCTAATAATATGTCTTGGCATGCCCTGATGAGAGGGTCTGCTATATTTGTAGTAGAGATTCTTAAAATTTTGACTTCGGCTGTAGTGCTCCCATGATGACACTTCGGTGTGCTTTGCGTGGATGTTTTTGTATTTAATTTTTTTCCTGATTAGAATCAACAATGATCCTTTCCATGTCATTTTATCCCGGGATTCTATTATTTTGTTAAAGGAAAATGCTATTCTGATATTTTGTGCATTCATATATTGGCATTTTAGTAAACTTTTCAATTGGATACCTTCTCCAATAGGAACTTACTGACCCTGAGCTTGAATAGTCGTAGTGAAGTATTCCAAAACACTCTTCAAATTTAATTTGAAGATGGGTGACTCTGGTTCTTAGAATGTCCATCCATTGTTTAGCAGAGCATCAACCCATTTTTTATTAGTCAGATTAACAGTGGCGAATGTTGATAACATTTTCATGCTAGAATGGGCATGCGCTACATTACTCTTTTATCAATTTTTGATAGTGCATTAATTCTCAAATGTTCTTTTTGTAGGGGACTCTGCTGTTACAGGATCTTCCTTCACACATTCAGTCTTTATCAAGGCTGGAACAGATCCATTCGGTGTCATCACAGATGCTGTCCGGTAAGGTTTATGTTGATGCAAGTTTTAAGACAGTAAACATAAATGTATCACGGTAATTTCCAAAACATGTCAGCCAATGCACTATAAACTTTATATTTAAATGAAAAAGAATGCATCATCTCCTAATTGGTAAATGTTCACAAGGAGAAATGCCTGTAGAAATTGCACAATTTCAAAAGATTCCATTGTGTTGAGGAAAGGGCTAGCATTTTATTGTTTTGTTAAAAAAACAAGTATTGGTATCATGTGCCCTGGGTTTTATACTGCAGGGCTGTGGAGCTTCATTTGAAGATATTTTGTCACAGAGATAAGAAGAAGGTGACTAAGTAGAATAAATCACTTCTATCCGTATAAGCATTTGTTGATTTTTTAGGGAATGTCATCCATGTTATATGTTGATTTGACAGATGCCAGGGATCCTTGATTGGTTTGGATGGTGCACATGGGATGCCTTCTACCAAGATGTTTCTGCAGAGGGTGTAGAAAGAGGCTTGAAGAGGTAAACATCCTCGAACCTTTTATTAAAGCAATGTCTATCTTCAAAATTCTTAGGATATTTTGCAACTTGGTTTTGACCCTCCATTATCACACTCTTCTTGCTGGTATGAACCCATTGTGGCAACTTACAGGGAGGCTCGATAAACAGCAATATGCTGTTTGTACTTGTAGATAAGTCTGTATCCAGATTCCAAACTATCATGTCAGTTTTTTTCATTTTTTAATTTATCTTTCTTCTTTTTCTTTTTCTTATGTTAACTGCCCTGTCTGTCTGCAAGACTGCAAGGTCTAGTATGTAAATTTCTGTCCAAGTATTTGATTTTTCATATTGGCTGCAATTCAACACGTTTTGGGGGGCTAGGGAGAGTCGTATTAATGCTTTGAAGGAATTTTAGCTGCTAGGCAATGTGGGAAGTGGAGGAAGGTTCTAAGTCTAACACATGGTTATATACTTCAGCCTTTCAGATGGAGGCACACCGCCAGGATTTGTGATCATTGACGATGGTTGGCAATCTGTTGAAAACCCAGAAAAAGTTACTGATAAATTGTAAGAGAACTTTAGAAGCACAAATTCTGGAACAGTGATAATAACATTCTTTTAGATAAGTCTGAATGGATGAATAACAACATATTATGCTAATCAGGGTCCTCGGCCGCTTAAATCACATAAAAGAAAATAATAAATTTCAGATAGATGTGGAAGAAGGAAAAAGGCCAGAAGATCCAGCCAAGGGCATTCAACATATAGTTCAAATAGCGAAAGAGAAGTACCATTTGAAGTAAGTCACAGCCTCTTATGGAAAATGCTGTTAGAAGAAATTGTCATAGTTCAAAAATGTTCAATTGAAACAAAACAACAATGATAATTCTGAAGCGGATAAGTGTCCTTGTCTTTGCAGGTATGTGTATGTATGGCACGCAATTACAGGCTACTGGGGAGGAGTTAAGCCAGGAATAACTGAAATGGATCACTACAATTCTACATTGAAGTACCCTGCATCTACACCTGACTCTTTGGCCTATATGCCAGAAATAGATAGTCTTTCTGTTCAAGGACTTGGGCTGATGAATCCAAAGAGCGTGTTCCAGTTCTATGATGAGTTACACAGCTACCTGGCTGCATCTGGAATTGATGGTGTTAAAGTGGATGTTCAGAATGTTCTTGAGACTTTTGGCAGTGGTTTTGGAGGCAGAGTGGCACTAACTAGAGAGTATCAGCGGGCATTGGATGCCTCTATTGCTCGGAATTTCCCTGATAATGGGTGCATAGCATGCATGAGTCATGGCACAGATGCTCTTTATTTGTAATGATTCTGGTCTTTTTGTCCTTGTTTATCGGCCAAAATGTTTGTTATTTCATTTGAAAAAATGAAATATACTTCTCCTTGGATTTTTCTCAGACAGGACCTTATCCTTTTAATTGTTTGCAGTTCAAAGCAAACAGCAGTTGTAAGAGCTTCAGATGATTTCTACCCAAGAGATCCGCTGTCTCACGTAATTCACATTGCCTCAGTGTCATACAACAGCATCTTTCTTGGGGAGTTCATGCAACCGGATTGGGACATGTTCCATGTAACTCACTTCATTATTGACTTGATCAATTTGGAATCAATGCCCTCTCTTTTGTATATTTCCAATTAGTTTGTTGCTAGCAACTAATAACAATGTTTTCAGAGTCTTCATCCCGCTGCAGAATACCATGCCGCTGCCAGGGCTATTGGTGGCTGCCCTGTTTATGTCAGGTATAGATAATTTCAAAACTTTCTAGTTTCAGACTTCTACAAGGAATATCATTGTGTGAGCTTTGACGGTTCTTCTGGAATCATCACATCTGTTTTCGAATCGATGTTTAGGACTAACTCAACAAAGCCATTGCAATCTCACAAAATAAATTGTCTAGGCTCAACATTTATGTTCAAAATTCTCCTGAAATAACAGTTCTGAAATTGTTTGAGGGTTCTTCAGGATCAATCTTGATCATGGAACACATTAGTCTGGTCTGAATCATCAATTCGGAAACAGTTGCCATGATGCATTGTTCTGGTCTGAAACGTCAATTCGGAAACAGATGCGATGATTCCTGAAGAGCCCTCGAACAATTTCAGAGCTTTTATTTTAAGAGAATTTTCCACAGAAATATTGAGGCTAGATAATTTAGTTTGCGAGGTTGCAATGGCTTAGTTCAGCCATTCCTGTGTCCAAGTCATGTGACTATTCCAAGGAAATTGGAATAATCTTCTGGTGGTGGATTTGCATAGCTCCAGTTGTTTGCACTAAAGTAACCTCAGATAACCCACATCAACTGAATTTCCTACTGCACTATCACTAAAATTACCTTATTAGTCGTGGGAACTTTAGCTATGGAACTAGTTTAGGCAAATGCACAATTCTAAATTATTCTTGTTGGTCCTACAGTGACAAACCTGGTGAACACAACTTTGAATTGTTAAGAAAGCTTGTTCTTCCGGATGGTTCTATATTGCGGGCACGCTTGCCTGGTCGGCCTACTTGGGATTGCTTGTTTGTTGACCCCAACCGTGATGGGAAGAGGTAGATGGGCTCATTTCTGCAGAGGGAAATAATTTTATCATCTCTTTCTTCAAGGTTGAATGGAATAAGGAATGTAGATTTAGTGGCTTTAATGGCAATCTATTTCTGGCAACTGGTTTGTTGCAGCCTATTGAAGATATGGAACATGAACAAATATAGTGGAGTTCTGGGAGTATTCAATTGCCAGGGAGCTGCCTGGAGCCAAGAAGATAAGATAAATATGCGTCATGATGAAAATCCGAAAAGATGTTCAGCGAGCGTTCATCCACAAAATGTGCATTTGTTAGCCGAGGCAGCAATAGGTGATTGGGACGGTTTGTGTGCAGTTTATTCTCATAAAGGTATGATCATGTTTCATACACAGTTTCTATTCATCATGATCAAATTATACAAATATTTATGCTTGTTTAGTTTTTTTAATTCACTGGTGTTCAGGCGGACTCATGCTTCTGCAAAAGAGCGCAGCTTTTTCTGTGACCCTTGAAGTATTGGAGTATGAGATTTACACTGTCACACCAATAAAGGTTAGAGAACCTTTACCTATTTTCTCTAAAATTTCAATAGAAAGTAAGATTCCCAAGTTTAGGGCAAGTGATGTAGAGCAATCCCTATTACAACCTTAGGAGATGGTTCACCTCCCTAATGATGGTTGAAGATATCAATCAAAACATGTAGGAAAGAAAACACTATATGCAGTTAACCCAGGAATCATGCACAATATGTTGATAAACTACAAAAATCCACGCTCTACGATGGCCCTATAAATTGTCTACTAGCTGGTCAAGAGATGACAAAATTTTAGAAAACAATTTGGATTGGAGAAGTTTGCAGCAGAAAATAAAACGTAACCTCATGACAACACACAGAGAACAGAGTATCTCTTGGAAGGATAACCTTCCTCAGTTTTTGTATTTTTAAATTAACCATGGCATAACTGTACAAAGTCTTATCCAACTTTACAGTATGTACAAAATACATATTTGGACATTTACATGACAGTTATAGAACAATTTTTGGATTCAAAAGGGTTAACAGAAGTGATGCTGCAACTTTCAGCTATTACATGACCTTCCACATGCCACAACTGCAGCCTTCCACTACCACATAAGCAAGCTCCCATGTCTATAGCTGCAACCTTGTCCTTTGAGGGTGTGCTGCAGTCTGCAAGGCTCAGTTATGGCACCTTACAAACTTCCATTTGAACCATCAGTAAAGCTCTCACTTGCAATATTTATAAAACCCCATTGCAGAACTTGCAACTCACAAGCACCTGTCGTAGACCTTCAACCTTGTTGCCTTGCAGAACTATTAACTCACATAAATGAACTGTAAGCTTAACACTTCAACACAGAAAAGATTTCGACCGCAACTTTGTAAATATTCTAACTGCATAATTTACATGGACTGGGTTCTGATGGTAGTACTTGCCAATCTATAATGGATACTACCAGATCAGCTTTAGTATAATAGAAACCCTCTCAAAGATTATAGTGCCCTTCAAGAGCAATTTCATCTTTATCAGAAGGATATACTATCCCGTTAAACTGAAGAGGATGATGTTGAAGGTAAGATCGGTGAGGCCATTACTGCCTCAGTGCCTGCATGAAAGGACCAACCCAACTCTTTTAACTAACAAAGGATTCATCATTTAGGACCTTACTTATGATCAAGACCTTTCTATTGGTTAAAAGGTCAGAATCTTGCTGTCTTCACTACACTAGTTGCGACAAGATGTGTAAACAACCCTTCTAACTTACATAAGTAAATAGCTCCATTACATATCTTGAAATTTGACGTCAAGCTATCTACATCCATTTCCATTGTATATGTTGATTGACCAGAACATTGTAATCTTTTGCAGAATCTGGCAAAAAATGTTTCATTTGCTCCACTAGGTCTGATTGACATGTTCAATGCTGGAGGGGCTATTAAGACATTACTCTATGATACAAGAGAAGAAGAAGCAGGACTAGCAACTCCAACAGTGAATATCGGAGTCCATGGATGTGGTAGATTTGGTGCCTATTCTTCAAAAAGGCCTACAAAATGCTTGCTGGGGTCTTCAGTCGCGGAATTCTCCTTTGATTCCACCCTTGGCCTTCTGACTGTTATGTTGCCAAAACCTATTGAAAGCCAGCTATGGAACCTAACCATACAGCTTTAAGTACAATTAAGAACAAAGCCTTCTGGTAATTTATCGATCTCTGCTTGAAAACACAGAAAAGGAACTACATTTTCATTGTGGGTCAGTTTTTGACATTTTCTGGATTGTTTCATTACTATTCTTTTTTTGGCTATGTTGGCTTATCAAATGCATAACATGAATTTAATATTATGCACAGGACACTGTTGAAGGGATTGGAAAGCATGAAATTGGCCATGTTATGTAATGCATTTGCATAGTTGAGATGCGCAAATGTGAGAAGGTAGCAGAAATGAATTTTGAGATCTGGATAGCAGACGGTGCTCTATGAGGTATCAGATGCATCAAAAGTCTGCCTATCCTGAAGTTGGATTTGTGGGCTCTGGGTAGCTCTGTTGGTTGATGTGATAGCATGTTCCTTCACTCTAATACTAACATTGCATAGAAGTGCCAGTGTGTTCCATGCATCCTCTTATTGTCATCCTTGTGACACCTTCTTACTTGCAAGATATCCCTTATTCAATATTTCCTTTCACATCAATATGACTTTTCAAAACCATAAAGATATGGTGGAGAATGGCATTGGTATATTACATAATGATATTATTCTAACAACTACTGAATGTATGATTGTGTTGAAATATATAATGTTAACTTGCAAGGTCTCTCAAGCCATCCATCTCTTCCTCCTTTTGAATTTGAATAATTTACCTATCGATTGACGTTCTTAGCTGATATAAGGGTATGGAGAATCCAATAACATAAGTTTAGTCTTGCTAATCACCATACTAGATCTAAACAATAGCCGATTTGGTTATTGACTATTGCAAGAATCTTAGTGTGGGTAGCTAAGACGAAACTTGAAATGCATGTCCCGTGAATTCTTTACTTTGCTGTCAAACTACAAGGATCAAGTTCCATCTAGTTCTTCTTCAATGAACAAAATGGAAAAATATTAATGTTTAACCTGCACATGGACAATAAAAACGATACGAGGGATTTACAAAATAAGACCAGGCCAGTTTATCTCAAAGACCAACTACCAACAGCATGGTGGGGATGGGGTAGGGTGGTAAAAGAACATTACGATGGTTATGTACTATCTATAAATTCCAAATTGCAAATGGAACTTAATCCATAAATATCTGCAGGTATTCTTGGGCAACCTAAGGAAGAGATACGTAGAACCCAAATCAAACAAAACAAGTTGGAAGACTCTGTTCTGGCTTAGGAGACCAACTAACCCTAGGAGAGGGGTGGGAGACGAATGAGGGACAACATCAAGGAAGCAAGGCAACTCCATACCAAAGAAGCTACGATGATTAGGCTAGGTAGATAGAGTTGCACCTGGTTTCTGGTCAAGACTCAAAACAGGGAAAACTAGGAGTAAAAGATGGCAAGGTTCATCAAGTAAATTAAGGCTCAATTTTAATAGTGATCCTATGGCTGTTTGGGGACTGATTTTATCTTATTTATAATGTGTGTAAAAACACTAAATAGAGCTGATACAAAGCAAATGGAAGTGTTGAACAACCCAAGGGGTTAGCTCAACTGGTTGTTGCAAATATTGTTGGGAATTTGGTTAGTTCTATGCTACCAAATGCTCAATTTGAGCCCCCTTGGATGAGGCACACTAGTTTATGCCAATGGATTTGCTAGGGATGCCATCCAGAAATGTGGGGATGTAGAAATTTCTGAAATATGCAAAACAGAAATTTCACCTGTTTCCCAGACCTTATAGCTGTGAATTTCTAACCTTAGGGCAGGTATGAAATACAAATAAAACAACAGTAGCAGTGGGTTATATTTCAATTCTTAACAACCCCAATCCATTAGGAAATTCAAGGGAGAAGATATCATTGTGTTCCAATATGTTTCATCCCTCTAGGGAAATCCTATCATGCAAATAGCGGATCTGAAAACACTTAAGATAGCTTTAAAAACAACAGTAAATCTACTCTTATATTCTTTAATTATAATGTTAAACTACTTAACATATTCACCCTTAACTTATCTCAAGTTAATAAGCCATATAGTGCTGGAAATTACAAACCATGAAGAATATAAATGGCTGAAAACCAAATCTGTGAATTATACAAGTATTGGACAGTTAAAAGCTTCATTATTATGTATAAGTCTATAAGATGAAGTTTCATGTACATATCATAGCCTTATCATAAGGTTAGTACAATCCTTTAGCTCTCCAAATCCTAGTTAGGAAAACCAAGAACACCCTACCTCACACCAAGGAGATCCAACAAGCATGCATCACACATGCATGTCCGCCAAGGCAAAATGTCTCCTCTTCTTCTTCTCTTCACCAATTACAATTTAGGGTTTTATCTCAAAAATCTAATCCCCAAATCTTCAAGGGATGAAACCCTAACACAAGTCTTCAAGATGCTTCAACAAGCTCAAGAAAACCTAGCAACTCCAAGTGAGAAAGAGAAATCTAGTACATAAGAAGATCCAAGAGAGATATGAGAAGAGGTGTGCTCCTCTTGATCACATCTCTACACAAGAATGAATGAGTGACTGATGAGTGAGTGGACTCTCTCTCTCATCTATATATATGAGAGGTAAGGGAGACTAATAATACATATGTAGGCCTATGTGCTTATAAGAAACCTATAATAACACAAGTAGACTCACACATGTGGAGCACTACACTTCAAGAATACACTTGTGTTGTAGCAGCTACAACCACCCTCCAAAATTTTGCCTTAGTTTCGTTTTGGAGTCTCCCTATCAACCTTTCACAGCAGCATGTCTTGCCTTGTCAAGTACACAAGATTCAGTGATTTTCTTGCAGAAAGACAGCCTGTCTATCAAAGCTTGAGGCATTCCCCTCACAGGCTGTTTCTACGGACTTGGTCCAGCTGCAGGCTGCGCAACTCCCTCAAGAAATTGCGCAATTCTAGAGGGCAACCAACCTTCCCTCCAAAAATTACGCAATTAAGTCTGGTAGCCTATTGGGCTCCAGAATTGCCAATTCTGCCAGTCAAGCTTCATCCAGAAAATTGCACAATTCCTCCCAGCAGGGCTGCTCAGCTTAGGAATTGCGCAATCCTGGGCAACAGTCAGCTGCTTTGCCCAGGAATTGTGCAAATCTCTTGGGCAACAGTCAGCTGCTCTACCTAGGAATTGCGCAAATCTCCTGGGCAGCCAACCCAACTCCCTTCCAGAAATGCGCAGTTTCTCCCAATAGTTGAGCAGCCTCTTGCATGTGCAGTTAAGTTGATTGGTTCCCTCTGGGACTGAGCAAAGCTGATTTGCATGCATTGGCTGCTTCTCCCAAGGCAGCGTGCAAAGGCATCCTTTGATTCAGGGATCTACTTTTAACAGCTGGAGGTTGCATGCAAAGATCATTTCAGAAACCTCCCACCAAGTGTCGCTCTTCCTAGATTTGTGGCATGCGCATCACATCTTCAATTTTATCAAAACTCATGAACTAGAAGTTGCAGAGCTCATTCCTCACATCAACCTTGCAGCTCTAACATCCCACATTGCATCTAGGAGTTGTTGGCACATTCAGCTCAGTTGTTTTGGGGTAAGCCCGTCTTTCATGTCTAAGGTTGCATTTTTGGCGCTTTTTGTTTTTCGCTTTTTTTGAATGCTGTCTGCTTGATTTCAGTGAGCGCTTGCTACCGTTTTGATACATGCTCGCTTGTACTAGCAATGTTTCAGTTTTTGTTAACATCTCACTACTATTGCATGCATGAAACTGTTTTTCACGAACGATCGCCAATTCGGCAACTCGCCTCACCCACATGCACGTTGTTCTATTTTCTGAATCTTTCATCCACTGTTTGCATGCACGATCATTCACTTATGATTACACTCAGTGTCGCCATGCATTCACATTCACATTCGCTTTTAGTCGCCTGTCAATGGTTCTGGGCAGCCTTGGCTCAGACTTTGCCTCACCAAGACAGCATTGCGCAATCCTGAGAGGGAAGGCTCTGTCCTCCTCTCAAAAATTCATATTTCTACCCAGTGACTGTCCTCCAGTTTTGCATTGCACAATTCTGAGGGATAGTGACTGCTGGCCCAGAAAATTGCGTAATGCGGTCGTTGAGCCTGTAACCATTGCCAGCTGAGATTGCGCATTGCACAATTCCAGCAATCAGCAACCAGGCTGGACTATGCATTGCGCAGTTCCAATAGTCAGTCACCCTCTTGACAGCCCGAACTGTGCTTTGCGCAGTCTTGGCAGTCAGTCTCCCGAACTCCCGGCGGAAATTGCACAACCTTCATGATCAGTCACACAGGTATGTTGCAAGTCAATTCTCAATTTCATTTTGGTTTTCGATTGACATATTGCTTGCCATGAGTGTTTCCATGTCTCCAGGTATCGCAGGTGTTCATTTGCCTCTCAGCAGTACAGGTACGATGGTTTCCAGGAGAGTAGAGTCGAAGACACCGTTCAAAGTACTCTTGGGGATGCAGTCGATCAAGTGTCTATGGACTTGCCGACCCACAAAGACATCAAGTTATTCATAGACAAGGACATCAAGATATGATGACAACAACATCACAACAAACAACATCATGAACAACCACTGAAGGTAGCATACTGGATGCAATGAACGCAAGAGGAAGGTTGTTGACAACACAGAGGCGGAACAAAGTTGCAAGCTCAAGCAGATCCACTTGTGATGAAAGCAACTTTGGAGACTCGGGCTATCAGGTGACGGCGCGACATGAAGATCACGCGAAGTTAGAGAACAGGACAAAGAAGGAGTTGCATGTGTTTAAGCAACAACTCAAGGAAGAACAAGAGCTGCATAGACAAGAGAATGAGTTGCAGCAAGAACAGGTGCATCAGGGGGCGCAACAAGCACATACAGATGATCGCATGCAAGAGAATTCAAGAGTATGCGTGTCATAGTGCGCATGCATGCGATCTAACCCATTTGGCACACTCACCAAGGCAAAGACAAGAAACATGTCAAATTGGAGCTGAACATGTAGTTGACAGTTGATGCGCATGACCACCAAAACACACTGGAAGATCAACACGGACACTATGCATTAGTGTGTTGCCGGTTCGGCCGCATCCAAGAAAACCATGCGCATGTTAGCAAACGAGTTGGATGGAGGAGCCACACCAATGCATCCAGATGCAACGGAGGCAAGAGTTCGCTTCAACAAGATGTCACCATGGATCACATGTACACCATCGTGGACGACCAAGCTTGGCATCAACTCACCACCTTCACAATCACAAGCATGTCAAAGAGGTGGTCTCACCTCAACAAACTGAGTGTCACTGATGCCTTGCATGGCTTGTTCAAGCCGTTTTGTCTCAGATGGGCACATGCGCATTGTAATGTAACGTCTTGTCCAGTGGAAGTTCAAGTGTCGATAGTTGGATGTAACAGTCATAGAGTAGATGAAGAGTCATGAGGGTAGATGAACTGTCACAAAGGGGAATGTTAAGGGTCACCCCACCCTTTGCTATAAATAGAACCTCAACTCATTGTAAAGGCTTTTGGTCAACCAAGCTTCCGATAATACTATTTTGGAGAGAGCTTGGAAAGTATTGTAACGAGCCTCGGCTTCTCCACTGTGCAGAGCTAGTATATCTCTTTGGAGGAGCAGACGGTTGTGGTTGTAACGTTCCGTTATCGGAACTAGTGGTTGGACATGGATGTATTGTATGACTGGAACTTACATTTCTTAATATAATAAGAGCCAACACATTTCATGCATATGTTGTATTGTATTCTATGCTATCTGGTTTACTCTAAATGATATATGTATCATGCATACATAGCTATTTGTGTATGTATGTATGAATCTTTTTGAAACACGCTGTTGGTTTAACCATCACTTTGGATTGCTCGGTAACTTGCCTTCCATGTTGTGATGCATCTTTGCTCGTGTGTTCCCTTCTTAACTACGTGCTATCACAAGTTTCCAAGGGGCGCACTCATCTCAACCTCCATATGTTAGAACCTCTCATGCACCTTCCTTGGCTCACTACAGCTGGCACACCCTTGTTGTCAACAAAGTTATCTTACTTGCCTCTATGTGAAATCACAGTCAAGGGATTACCGTACGACCCACTGTTGGGACTCCTACACCAAACGGTCTGATGTCTAATTGGGACTTCTTACCAGGGAGATCCCCTTACATGTTGGTGGGTCCAACACCGTCAACATTTTGGCGCTAGGAGGGCCAGATGACAAATTGAACCCTCATCATCTATTTTGAATCTTCACACATCTATCATGGAGTTTGTTATAGTTTGCCCTCTGAAATGTCTGTCCAACAGACATATCTTTCACGTCGAGAAGGAGTTATGGGATCACTTGTCACAACTTACGGATGATGGTGAAGGCGAAGTGGCCTGGCCTGAGCACTTTGGTGACTTCCATTCGCTCATGCAGGGCATGGAAGATTTTAATGAAATAGAGGTCCGTTCGCTGCTCACACACACACTTCGCGACCATCCATCACAATGGTGTGGCACACTACCTCATAACTTTGTGCACTCATTCAAGCAGTTCAACGATCTAATCAGATCTGTTTTCCACCATTTTGATCCTAAAGTGTTTGACAAAAAAATGTGAAAACAACGGAAGGCCCCGCACAAATCACCTATGGAGTTTTCAGATCGCTTCCATCTATTCATGTTTGAAGACCCAAATATTCAGATGAAATTTCAGTATCTCATGGACAAATTCAAATATTGCCTTGTCCAATCTGTCAATCCCAAGAAGAAGTTCAAGCTTAAACCCCGCTCATCATACTTTAGAGATGGAGTTGTGCAATCATAGACGGACACGGTCGCTGTCACAAGTGATTGTCCTTCGTCCCCTCATCAAATAGCTCCACCATCGCAGAGTGATGTGGGAGAGCATGCACATATATCTGTTCAACCATCACATCCTCCCAACATCGCTCCTTCCGATTTTTGCGCGGACTTGGTTGTGAGTCCCATACCTCATCACACGTATTTTGTACCTCAACCTCCGTCTTCGAACTGGGATAATCCTTTGGATGACACTGTCTTGTGTTCTTTTGTTCCGGACTCTACACCTGTTTTGAGCAAGGATCGATCTATCAACGGAGTTGGTGTTGCACAACCAACATGCGCTGACATTCATGAAGAGAATGGTTGGGAGCTTGAACATCCATTGGCAACAAAAGACCATCTCTGTTTGTCCGTACCTCCTCCGTTTTTTCCTGACCTACTTGGTGATCCTGCCATCCCTAATTTTTCATGTGTATCTCTGTCCATGGAAGTGCCTATTGTTGATCATTCGCAGGACACATCGGATGTCAGTCCATCATCTGACAATGGAGAGGACCGATCATTCTTTGAACATCCACTTGATTTTTCATCCATCTTTTCCGAAAACGCAGAGGATGAACATTCTTGCTTCTCATCTACCCCTATGTGCGATTCATTGAATCATGAGGATGTTACCCAACATTCTGCATTTTATGATCTTAGTTGTCGTGATCTCTTCACCTCATCATCCGAGCACGATGTTCATTCACTCTTTGTTAATCCATCTAAGCCACTGGTCTACGATGATCCATTTGTCAACGAAGACAAAACCCCCCAGATTGTCGAGGCACTTCAGCCTGAGCTGATGGTTATGTCAGGCCCTAGTTGTCCTAAGGTTGGTTTCACTTCTAATAAGGAAATTGTTCAAACATGCAAGGATCCTCATCACTCATCTGTATGCATTGAAGATCAATCTAACACTCAGATTTCTCTTCCTCCACTCGAACTGCATGATCCCATTGCTCATGCATTGGAGGAATCTTACTCAGCAAGCAAACTTGCGCAACATTAGTCTACCTCCCTCACGCATGCTTGCATATCACAGTCAAGAGTGTGCGTATGCTTAAACCCTGCACATAGTGTCACACAACATCATGATATGTCCACAGATTGCATGTCATGCACTTTCACTCATTTTTGTTTTGTGGGCACATGTAAGCTCGGAGTGTGTCTGTCTTCATTATTGTATCTTTCATAGCTGCTGGTCCACACAACCGTGTTGCATGCGGACCATGCCTTCACCAACATGGGTCAACCAATGCGCCAATGGCTGCATTGGAAATACACTTCACGTGATCAGGCCCATGCACTGTTAGCTTAGGAGTAGAAGTAGTGTTTGCTTTTGAGTTGTTTGCTTGCATGCATGTTTGCTTCTTTCTTTGTGTGTTTGTTTTCTTACTCGCTTTGCTTCCGCATTTGCTTCTGCTTCTTGTTTTTCTTTTTGGTTGGTTTGCTTGTTTTTGTCCGTAGGTTAGTTTCGCATGGATTACGTGTGACTCTTGAAACAAGCTAGGTAAAGTACAAGAGGACTTGTACAACTATCAACATTTGGTCATTTGGTGTCCGCTCTCACAGAGGCGAAGTTCACTAAACTTCGATATATGCTTGGAGTTCAGGAAGTTGTCACTAAGGGGGGATAGGCTCTAGTGCCTCCTTCCTTCTCCTATTGTGTCATATTTGTAAATCCTTCAATCCTATCCCAAGTTGTTCTTAAGGGGGGATGTTAGGATATTCCGACACATACGAAATAGTTAAGTTCAACTTGGTCTAGTATACAGTTAGGTATAGAGTTAGGTAAAGTGTGTTTCTTTACCGTTGTACATTTTGTAACTTACAATCCGACAGTCACGATATGTAGTGATCCGACGGTTCATTCTCTCCTCGGTATTACCGACATTTGATCCGTGGCTTGACACCCGATTGGTCCAATGAATTCTATTTAAAGCGCATGGAGGGTCATTTGTAGGTTAACTGTGCATGAGAGAAGCTTATGTAAATTTTCATTCTTTTATTAATAAATTGCCTGTAGTAGCCACGTTGGCGCAGGCCGTGGACTGTTTGTTTTAACCACGTCAAAATACTAGTGTATTGATCTGTGATCTGTTTGTGAGCGGTGTCCTTCTGGTGTTCTGTCTGAGGAACTTACCCTGTATATTCCTACACTAGGTTTAAAGACGTCAGAACACCTGTCTAGCCTAGACCACTAAATGTGAGTAATAAGTTTCAATGCTTTCTTAGGTTAATTCAATAAATTTTAACAGTTGATCTTGAATTAGGTTTCAATTCCAAGGCCCTATCGTTGTCATATGAAAACTCCTATATGCAGCTATATGAGAAAATAAATCTTTCTTTGATGAAAGTTAACACTAATTGAGGGATAGAGAGCACACAATTAATGCAACAATCAAAGAATGAAATATTTCACTAATACATGTCCTAAATTCACTTAATCTTCCCTTAACAACAAAAGGAGTTTCATTTCATTTCCAATGCTAATGATGATGCAATTCTAGATTCTCAATGATGCTACTAATGCAATATTTTCGCTTAAGTAAACTAGAATGATGTTCTTCTTTCCATAAAATGCAAAATGAATCTTCCACATAAAGCACGTTAATGAAAATTTTCACAATTCCGAACAAACAAGCATCGATCAAATCCAAGGCATGATAAATGAAACTAAAAGCAACTTCTTCCCTGAATCACACAAACCAAACACACAAATTCTTCAATCGACAAACCAAGCAATGTAATCTATGCTCGGAAAGAGAAAAGAGACAGTCAAAATAAGAGAACAAATGAGACTCTTTCACTCATTCAATTGAAAATGAAGTAATGAAGATGTTGTGACTGAAAGATGGATTAAATGAAGAAGCAAATCATAAACTTGACACAATGAGTGAACAAACAAATGAATGGTAATTGACCTAGATGCCCCAGGGTCATAGAAACCATCCAAAAAACTAAAAAAATAAGCAATGAAACTTCAAGCCAATCAATCAATCAAAACCAACAAACAAAGTATTCTAGTCACTTCTGCGTGGAAGAAGAGAGTCTGAGGGTCAAGACACACTGGCACTGGAATGGGAGAAATTCTAATTTTTTCTTAACTCAAAGACCGACACGCTTTTTGGGTTGAAACTAGCGCTAATCGACATAACCAACACGACTGGCCAGGTTACAACTAGTATTGATAGGCCTTATCGGCGTGACTATTTGGCCAAAAAGAGCACTGATTGAGGGATTCAAAGAAAAATAAAAAATAACTTCACATAGGGCCAGACTTAACACATTAGAGGGTGGGCTAGCATCTGTATACCTTCAAATAGGTCAATACAGATCCAGAAGACCATAAATAAACAAACTAGGCACACAAGTAGAAAAAAAAAGAGTGATGAAAAGGAGATGTATATCCCCAGCGGAGTCGCCAATTTGTGGTGTAGGAATATCCTCTCTGTGGACAGAGACAATCCCTCTAGCCAAAGAGAGTGGGTCTAGCCACAAACATGACAATCTAATCTAAATTTCCTTAAATTAGAATCGAAATAGAGGGCCTACCTCTTATAATGCTAATCCACTTAATGATGATCTTGCTTCCTTGCTCCAGCTTCCTTTCGTTCCTTCTGTTCAAGTACCTAAAACAAACATACAAGAAACAACAACAAACGTGATAGCGTAAAATCGAATCCAATCTACTTAAAAGGTCAAGGAGTTCTAAGCTATAAAATGTAATATTACACCCAATATAGGAAATAAACCATTAATTGTATTAAAATAAACTTCAAAGAGAAATACAACCAAAGCCTTGATGTTGGAGATCTCCTTTGCGGTATCCAAGTCCTGCTACATGCCTTTTCAACACTCTTTTCTCCCCTAGCTTGACATGAAATGGCTTCCAAGCTCCAACTCTCTTTCCTCGTATGTTAGCTACCAAAGACTAGTCTTTTGTCATCTAAGACTAATCTTCTTCTATAAAAAGCTAAATATTTTCATAATTTTGCAACTGGTTTGTATATTATAACCAAAAAGGGTAAGAGGAAGTGGTTTATATAGGAAGAGGAGGATAAGAATGAGATCCACTCAAGGGGGAAGAAGGTCCTATCTTCTTGGGAGGGTCCATTTTTAAGGGGGAAGGAACCTTATATGGAGTTCTTGGCCCTTATCCAACCAAACAAACATCCAACACATCACCATTAGAAGTTTATAGATGCCAAACTCTATTTCCATTTATAAAAACTTTCCAGAAGTAGACCGACGCGGGTATTGGGCTAATAGTAGCGCTGATCGGTGCGGGTCACAGTGTTAAACTCTGCAAATCGGTGCGGGTGAGACACTGGGAAAAAGCGGTGATCTTAAAAACTGGTTTTTAAGAAGAATTCTCTAGAAATGTTCTAAAGGGAGTGGGGACTACTTTATTCAAACTTCAAGGGATGCAAGAGCATAGGTTTCATGGTGAAATTATAACACAGTAGTCACTACTAAAGTTCTTTGGGATTAGGAACGAGGGGTGAAAGGAGAGTGACAAATTAATGTGTAACACTCTGCCACTACCACTGCTACATCCGTACAACATCTCCCTCTGCATCCATATTGCTGCTGGTCCTTTCTCCCAACGATGCATCTGCACTGCAGTTATCTCTCATCATGTTGCATCGTGCTACTGCTGCTGCTACTACACTACAACTCAGTTACTGAGAAGTAAGTAACTAATCCACCCAACTACTAACATCCTCGTCAGGCTCAAAACATTCCTGATGTTGAATCTCTCTTTTCCACTATACTATGCTCCCTTTGCTACTTCTACGTTGTTGCAACAACTCTGTGCCCCTCGCACTGCTGCAAACCACTTTGTACCATCCTACACCGCTGCTACAAGCCTCTCTGCGCTACCTGGGACTACTTCACTCTAGCACTCTTTACCGCTTCATCCACATTCGTTTCTACCGACATCCGCCATCCTGCTACTGTCACTTCGGGGCTCCCGTAGCCAGGTATGATCCAAAAGTTTGGGTACCCCAAGGATCCTGCCCCTCATCATCTGTAGTCCTCCTGACTACAACTCGATGTCTCCCCACCTATTATCTGGAGGTACATGAGCACTCATGGCACAATCATCATCCTCCTCTACCTCCTTTTCTGCCTTTTCTGGCATTGCCTTGGAGTCAGACATCTCTCCCTTATTCTTCTTCCTCGGACACTGGTTCACATAATGCCCCATTCCCCATAGTTGAAGCACTTTATCTTGGAGAGGTCCTTTTTCTTCCTCTTCTCCTTCTTCCCCGCAGATTCTAGAGCTGCATCCTCTTCCTCTTCTTTCTTGACTCAGGTTCCTTTGCTGCTACTTCCTGTCTTGGTCAGCCGTCTAATCTCTTCTTGGCGAAGAGCTGCCCACTATTCTTCCAAATCTAGAAGATTCGATTTGCTCATAATACTTTGGATGAATGTCTCCCACTCCTCGAAGACTGTGTTTAGGGTGGTCCTCACCATCAACTCTTGATCCGGGGTGGCCCCTATGGAAGTCAGTTGGCCCCGAATCTCCTGCAACCTGCAGAGGAAGGGATCTACATGCTCCCCCTTCTACATCTAGTATGACCCAACTGATTCTCCAGTAGCATCTTCCTCTGCACGGAAGTGCCTTGATACAATGTCTTCAAGGTATCCCACATTTCCTTTGCCGTCTCCTTCTTGGAAATATGTTGGACCACATGATCCTTGACCCCATCAAGGATTATGAATTTCGCCTTGGCCATCGCATCCTCACACCTTTCATTGTCAGCTAGGTTGACTGGGATAGCCACGGTTCTCAAGGCGAAGGCCTTGATGCGATATCTATCTAGAACAGATAGGATCTTGGCCTTTCAGATGACAAAGTTGGACCTCCCATCTAGCCTGTATTGATCCCTCAGTCCATTCATGGTCATCTCTCTGCTCTTCTTTTCGACTCCTCCGAGTCTCTACTTCCCTCCTGGAATTTCTCTCTTCGACTACCTCTGATTCGCTACTTCCATCTTGGAATTTCTCTGCTAAACTCCCTCTGAGTCTCGATTTCCCTCCTCAAAATTCACCTGCCAATTGTCGAGTCACACCTCTCCGATCTCTTATCCACCTGCAACAATGATCTGGATTTCTTGGCTAGAAATCCGTCTAGGTAGCCACTCCCTCTACCTTGGTTCTTCCCGTTAGGTATTGTTCTGTCTCGACAGCAACAACACCACACCAAATTCACTCCTCACAATCTTCCCACAACTTCCTATGCCCCAACAACTGAAGGACTACGCCTCTAGGCTTTGCACAATCCTAAGAAGGCTGATTTACTCCCTTAGCCAAGTGCGTCAACCCTCCTAGTCTTTGCGTGGCTCTTCGTGAGCCTCTTCTGCCTTCTTCTACCTCTGTGCTAGCCTCTCTCTGGCTCGAACTGATGACGCAGGCCCTTTGCACCAACCCTTCTCTGCTGCTTTATGCCTAGGAACAACCTCTGTTACTCGGGATAGCTATTTTTGCTGCAAATTCTTTGATTCAGCTGGCGCCTTCAACTCTCCTATGATCTGCTACGCTCTGATACCATGTTGAAATTTCTAAGTATTACTCGTTAGAAATTTTATCAGTATTCTCTAGTTTATTTCGCCTACTTGTTTAATTACTAACAAGTTATTTAACCATATAAACATTGAAATAAACACAATACAGTCTCAACCATCTACAGATTAACAACTGAAAGAAATAGAAAAACACACAAGTGACACCGTTATTTTTGGACAATCGTCCCTGGAAAAACCCAACTTGGGAAAATTGGTGCAGTAGTTCTGAGGCTTTTATTATTAAGCAGATTTTCTAAGTACACTGGGTGCCAAACTAGCTCACCCGACAGAGATACAAAATGTGGCAGTAATACCTCTATTCGGAAGCAGATATTCAGAAAGTTTGCCCCTCGAAACCCTCTCTAACACAATCTGAAGCACTGTGTCAGCACTCCTGGCCTCTGTGTCAGCCCTCTGAGGGTTTGTGCAACCTCTCTGGCCCTCTGCGTCACTCCTGTAGCCTATGCATGGATAACACATGCCCTTTTGGCCTCCACACAGTCAGTGTTGATGTTTGTGTAGCTCCTTTTGCCTCTGTGTCTGCCTCTCTACCTCTGCGCTGGTCTTCCGACACTATCTCTACTTTTGTGCTGCTCTTCTGGCACTATCTCTGCATCTCTGCCTCGTACTCATTGCCTCTCCCTGCAACTCTGATCACTGATTCAATTTCTCTTAGCAAACCCTGCTCTAGAAAATCCAATGACTTATCACTTTGGTGTATTTCCAACTGACCCTCAAGCCTCCTCTTATACTTTTTTCTATTGAGTCTTCAACGACCAAGATTACATCTCTAATCAATGGCTAAGATTATATTTGGCTTGATCCATGTCATTTAGAACCTTCTAACCCAGTTATATTAATACCCATTAATATTTTATTTTTCTTAAGTTTAGACTTAGGAACTCCATTAAAAATATTAATTATTTTAATATCTGCTGAACTGTGTAGAATCTGCCCAAACCATTTTTAGGTATTGGAGATCTCATATGTTTAGCCTCTCCATCAATTTTCATGGCTAGAGCACATCCGATGCTACCCCAAATCAACATAGATGATATTTTTTTCATAAAGGTATGGGCTACCCAAAACTATGCCACGGATATCTAATGACACCACATCAAGCTCCACTTCATCTATGAAATTTGCAGTAATGGAAAATTTCAATTTACACTTTCTAGTAACCTGCAATTGCACATTGTCACACCCATCCAAGTGGATATGGTTTATGATGTGGAACAGTTTCCAAGTTTAAACTTTTGACAATGTTTTTAGAGATAAGACTGGCTTGAGAGCCACTATCGAAAAGCATATCGATCTTGTTGTGTTTTGAGATCACCTTTATGTGAAAAATTTCTATTCTCCTCTTTTCATTTGGAGTTTCATTTTGTGAGTTTAAAGAACTAGTGCTAGCAATGGATTCTTTTCCTTTTAACCCCATGGTCGTGATTTTAGTTTCATTGCCCGAATCGGATCCCAAATCTTGTTGAGTGGTTGCAGTTGTCTTTTGTTTTCCCTTGTTGTTGTTACTCTTTGGTCTCATTTCGGGATGAAGCTTCCAACAATGAGTTTCATTGTGACCCTCTCTGGAACAATGTTTGCATGTAACTTTCTCTCCTTTTTTGATAGATGCATTTTTCTTTGTCGTCACTTTGAAAGCCTTTTCCTTTCCTTTACTCTTAAATTGCTTTTTACTACCTTATTTTGGGGTGTTTTTCTCTCTTGCCTCAAGATGAGTGGCTTGTACACACACATCATCTAGATTATTGGGATTAAAAATTAAGATAGTATGCCTAAGTTAACTGTGTAAAGTTGTCTAAAGTTCTGCCAATTCATGATGGATTTCTGCATATAAGTTAGAGGGTAGAATTGTCTTTTGATTGCAGCAATGAAAGCATTCCGAGAAATTGAGATCTTACCGTGTTTTTTAATCTCCTCTTGGGTCTTTGAATCCCACCATACTAGTGTTGGACCCTCCATTCTCAAGGAAGATAACTGAATATTTATGTCATCCTCTTAAAGTTTTTGAATCCTGCAATAGACCTCCAACTGACGAATCCAATTATCAAGCTTCTCTGCATTCACTTCACCATTATACATGGGCAGCTCAAATTTAACATAAAGTTTTAAAAAAGGTGATTTACCAGTTCCTTTTGAAGTATGATGATGAGTATGAGTAAGGGTTGTGTTAGTGGAAGAGGGTGAAGATGCTTGTGAAGAAGAAGATGGTGGAGAGGGTGGATGTTTGTCTCCATTTCCATTACCTCCTCCTGAAGAGCCTTCTCCTTTGGGAAGTTTGGAACTTTCCCCTTGCAACTTTGTATTCCTCTCTTCATAGAGGACCTTTACCATCTCTGTCATATCAAAGAAAACTTTTCTGAAAGTCTTCTCGTATCTTGTCATGTTTGTAGGTTCTCCTTCATAAGACGTGATCTCTGGAGTCTCAATTGCAACTCGAGGATGAAATGGTGTTGGAGATTGTGGCAACCTTGTTCTCCTTCCCCTTGACCCAACTTCATGGCTTCCAACCAGCTTCCCTCCTCCTCTTTTGAGTTTTAACCTTGTAAGCATGACATAAAATTGCAAACAATTAAATCCTTCTTTCACAAAGAAAACCTAGTGCTCTAATACCAAAAATGATCTGATTTAGAATATTAGATTGTTGGGCTAAGATCTTCCTTAGATTAGAAACAAAATGCTTTCATTGTGCTTAAGGGTTCATGAATTTTTGCAAGTGAAAAATGAGTTTTTATGTTAATTTTATGAGCAATTTAACATAAATAAGAGATTGAAAAATAGTATAAACATGTACAAAACATCATCAAAAACACATTACAATAGGAATATGATAAAGGAATTCACCCCTCCTGGGCTATGTCTCCTTGGTCCAACTTCCAATGGCTTGAGCCTCTCTATTATGCTCAAAGTGTAAAAATATGTGTTTACAATACTCAAATGCTTCTCGAACCTGCTCCAATGAATCCAAAATGTCCAAAAATGGTTATCTAGCCTCTTTTGGCATCCAATTTGGTGGAAAACTGAAGAAGTTATGACCTCTTATAGTTTTCCCAATATTCGCTCCACAAACTGCACCATTTCCGGCATGATCCTACAATTTCGCTCCAAAAAATTCTAATTGGGCAAAAATTTGTTGTGCGGCGGCCATAAGCTATCGACACCAACAACTCCATTTCAAATTGCAATCAGCAGGAACCAACAGGTCTTATGGTTTGTGAACACGGCGTGGCCGATATGCGATTGCGATAAGCGGCGGACTTGACAGAACTCTCAACTGCAATATAATTGTATCGCATTCGGAATATATCACAATTAGCAAAGACAGGGTAATACATAACGACACTGTTCACTTTTCGATATGTGACTGTGATATCGTAATCGCAACCTGATCCTGTTGAGGGCGATTTTGTAACACTTACATTCTGCAATGTGCGATTGCGATCATCACATCACAACCCTAACTTGTTTTGGGGTTGACTCTTTAACGCTGACCCACCTTCGATATACGATTTGCAAAATGCGAGGCCAATGGCAGCCTGCCACTTGGTGCTTCCCCATTCTCTGAAGTGTCCTACCATGCTATCTTCTCCTGCCATCTGTCCAAGTCAAACCTGAACTTTGACTTGATTTAACTTCTTCATATGAGCTCGGATTCGAGTGCCATTTGCATTGTTGGAATCAGGATGACGATCACTTCGATCTGAAGCTAAGTTTATTGAGATTCTGCCACTTTCAGTTTTGAGCCTAATTTTGAGCACCTAATCAATATGGAAGGGCATCGAGGATTTGGGAATGATAATGCCTCTTCCATCATTTGGAACAATTACATTCAACGTTTAACTGGGCGGGTATTTATTTAAATGAATATGAGGACAAACGATGTTGCCAGTTTGACAAGCTGTCTCAGAATGGTATGGTCAAAGGCATATACTCTTACATCATTTCAGATCATAGGAAAAGTGTTTGTTCAACAAAATATGGAAGTGGCATATGTCCAAGAAGTTAATTTTATTTGGATGGATGGTTGGTAGGAAGGAACAAAATTCTCACTTGGCATAATTTATGTAAGTGTAACATCTCTAGCTAAAAATCTATGTAATAAAGTTCATAAAGGTAAAATAAGGTCACGAGACACGTATTCCAAGCTTAATGTTGAGCAAAAATATAATGATGGGACCATTTGTGATTAATAAATCGCTATGGACTCTCCTGGATGTGGGTGTGTAATGTGACAAATGGTACGAAGGTGCCTTGGTGGGCTGGCGCGTGGCTTACTACCACCGCCATTCGGCCTTGCATGAAGCCAGATTTAATGTCTGCAGTGGATAACATAATTGCAGCATTAATGTTGTTCATTTCCCATCTCCAGTTTGCAAGTTCTTCAGGTATGGCGTCCCGCATAAATAACACTCTTGCTCCTCCCCTGAGATCTTGTCGTTTCAGTGTTGGTATAGCGCTTCGCTCTCGAGCTAGTCCTGGGTATCGATCTACACTGGATCGCTATGCTGAGGTTTTACTGGGCTTCAACACTTCTCATAATAGCCCTGTCTGTATCTACAAAGGTAGCTCCTCCTCTGTCTTTCCTGCTGCTGCCAATTTAGCTCTTATTGCTCATTTCAAAATGCCTAGACTACGCTCGAGAATGAGCTGCAAAAGAGACAGTTCTCGAGGTCATGTAATCCGCCAGCCCTCCTCCACTACCTCGGACTCCTCGACTGAAGTTCCAGACTTCGGCACTGATAGCTTTCCAGTCACCAAGCGTGAACAGGGCAGGGGTCAAGGGCAGATTCATCAAGCAGAGCACTCTCAGCAATCCCATTCTAATATTGCCAGTATTCGGTTCCCCTGCACTCTCCGCAATACCTCCTTCATTGCCTCTGTTACCATCGAACTTCGTGAGGATTTGTTTGGTTCGGTTGCTGCAATTCTAGGTGTGTCTCGGGAGATGGGGATGGAGAACAATCAAGGAAATTCTCAAATCGGTAATGCGCAGACTAAGGAACCTAGTGGCTCTGCCGGCCCGAGCGTCCCAACTGGTGGAGGTTTTGCCAGTATCGAAGGCCATCCCTCCGAGGAAGAAGACCCCTACGAATTTTGTTGTCACATTGTTGAAGAAGTGCCTACTACCTCTCACGAAGTCTAATCAAGTCAGAGCTTCTTGGTTTGTGTTTCTATGTTGTTTGAAGCTGCCCAATTCCCTTATGGTTAATAGTCATCACATGATTTACAATCCTCAGGTTCAGTTTTTCATTTCAATGTCAAACGACTGGTTTCCCCTGCGTGGGCGGCATTTTCCTGACTATGTCATTGGGTCTCAGTTTTGGCTCAAGTTGTTCTTTGGGTCAGTATCCAATTTTGAAAGGGTAACGCATAACTTTTTACCTGTTTGGGTCAGTTTTCAGCTTCAGTCCATTTGGGCGTTTTCTGCTTGAAGGAAGATCTACTAGTCAGTCCTTAGCCAGTCTTTTGGTCAGTATACTAGCATGGTATTGTGAGCATGCCGCCTCTAGGGGTTAGACGTTTCGAGGCCACTGCCTCTCTGTAAATATATCTTTTTGTATCAATATAGAAGTAGACTAATTCAGAAGAAAAAAAAATGGCTATGGAAATTGGCAAAGGCAATGGAAAAGGCAAAGTGGTATTAAGTGAAATTTATTTATGAAAATAATCGAAAATAGGAGAAAAAGAAGTTGAAAGGTCGTAGAAATTGCATGAGAGGAAAATCGAAGGAAAAATAGAGGAAAATGAAGAAAATAGAGGCTTCAATGATAAAAAGGCTTCTAAAGATTAGTTCACATCTTTTGTCAGTTCAGTCTTTGACACTCTCATTCTATTCTCTCTCTCTCATGCTCTTGCACACTTAGAGTAATCTTGGAGCACTCTAGTTTCATTGGATTTGAAAAAGAAGGCAAAGGAAAAGTAGGAAAGCGCAAGGGGATAATGGGATCAACAACTACAATGGGTTTTCTCTGTAGGTACCAAGTTGCGTATGATTTCTTTTCTAGTTTTGGCATGCATGTGGTTATTTGGTTATGATTTGTTGTTGGCATGGAAGATTGACAGTGGTTTTGCCTAGCCTTGCCATTTCCTAGATAGTCATAGTGTTGTGGATTTTTCCATTTGTTTTCTGATTGGTACTCATGTTCCTTATGGATGTGGTTTGAGTTATTAGTTCCTGGAGCCTTGGTTGGACAAACACTTTGGAAGCCCTAGAACATCTAGGGTTGAGTTACTAGTCCTGGAAACTTTGGTTGGAAAAACACTCTAAATCCCTTGGTGGGTTGAGTTACTAGTCTTGGATCCTTGGTTGGACAAATGCTTCGGAGCCCTATGGTAGCTTAGGGTTGAGTTACTAGTCCTAGAGCCGGGTTGGAACAAACGCTCTGGCGCCCTCAACAACATGGGTAGAGATTGATTTGGTGATGGTTAGTGATGTTCGATCATAAGGTGGAATCATTGGTTGAGGGTTGAGGTGGTTTAGCTTCTAGAAGCCCTGGTTTGGTTTTGGTTGGTTTATTCCATCAGATCCCACATTCATGCTTTGAATATGGCATGAGGGTGATTGGTTGAAAGAGAGATTTTGGTATAAACTAATCTATGGTCGGGTGGTACATGGAAGTCGCTGACTTGGTTAGATTTGCATATGTTAATATGAACTTCTTTCCTCTTGTATTTCATGCGTATTTATACTTGTTATTATGTGGCTTTGATGATTGTTCTATCATCATTATTATTTTGGTTATGTGCTGGTTATAAGCATGGTTTTATGACAGACTTTAGTTATGACTCTCATCATGTTTTGATTATTAAATGAATGGTTAATGAAGGCATGACCTAATAGATGTTATTATAGATACTGTGAGAGGGAATCAAACCTTCTTGATGATCTTTAGATAAGTATGAGACCCCTATGTTCAAATATGCATCTATAACTTGTAGATTACATGTTCGTTGTGTGTTTGACGAAATGTTTGTCATGGTTAGGCCTTGTTAGGTCAATTTCTTGTCTAAGTTTTATGCTAATGGCTTTGTCCTAGTGTTATTCATCATTCTGGAAAGTTCTATCAAGTTTTGGGAAGAGGTTAGGATCTTAGCCCTAAAAAAATGGCTTAGATGTCAAGGTCACAAGCACATAAATGAGTAAATTAGACAGTTGTTGGGAGGCAAGGTTATCCATGCGAATGGAGGCTTATAGTCATTGGCTTGCCTTTTCATGCATGCGACTAGCAACCTAGGTCAGTGAAAAAGAAAATTAAATCAAGGTTTGGGCACCTGGATTGGCTGTTTGGCTCCTGGGGATCATGGGGCTCCCGAGGAAGGTTAGCATGGTTTTAGTCTGTCGACCTCTCAACTATACGTAGGAGGTTGAGACATATCATAGTAATTCTTCATCACATATTTACCTCGGTGGACCGGTGAACTTGGGTAAGTGTGGGAGGAGAGAGTTACATTAAGAAGGGCTTTCAAGGACCTGGAAGATGCAATTTATGCCACAAATTCTTTGAAAATGATTTACATTTGTTTATCAAGTGTCCTTTTGTGATGGGTACTTGGTTTTATGTCTTGCAAGAGCTCAAGATCAACACGAGCTAGAGTTTCACAACACTTGAACAATGCTTCAAACACTGGTCTCAATTGGACATGGAAGTATGTAAACTTCCCTTTTTTATTGTATGGGGAATATGGAAGGGGAAAAACGTCTTGAGCTTTGATGGACGTATATACAACATTAGACGTTCTAGATCAAATATCTTCATTCTTTATCTATAGTATCAAAGAGTTGTTGTGAACAAGTCACACAGAGATTTGAGGGACAAAAACTCTTTGAAAACCTTCCCTGTCGGATATTTTGATGGTGCATCCCAAAATAACATCTTTGGTTGTGGTGCATGTATATACATAAATTAGGATTGCATTTGTCAATCTTTTTGGTACAGAGGGTAGGAGACTAATAATAGAATGAAAATCCTTGCTTTATGGGGTATTCTCTACTATGCCAAACTATTAAAGGTAGAGGTGATCAACATATTTGGAGATTCTCAGGTCTCCATTGATTAGATAAACAACGAAACCGATTTCGCCCCTCCACTCATGTTCTATTGGATATAGAGGATTCTATAGATTAGGAAGTTGTTTTGAACGGTTTCCTTCTATCATTTCCATAGGGAGTTCATTTCGGTTGCCAATGCCCTATCTAAGGAGGGTTTGGCCATGAGTCTGGTACATATAAAATAGTTAGTTATTAGGAGGGGGAATACATATTAGATCGGGCTTCATCAACTAGTTCTCATGCTATATTTTCAATATGTTTTTTTCCTTGTAGGGACATCATCGATCTTCGGTGCACCTTTTTCTTTGGGTCTCATGATTTGTCTTTTTTGGCTCAAAGAGAACTTGTTATATCAGTGGGTTTCATTTAGCATATATGTTTCTAATCATCCATTTCTATGTAGATTAGATATGGGTGGTCTTTATTTTATTGGTAGAGTTCGTGCCACCTTGGATACATTTCTTTTTGGTTATGGGGCCAATGGCTGAGATTGGCATATGGACTATTATCCCTAATGTAACAATGTTTTTATATTTCTCTAATGGAACATTTTTTTTTCTTCTTGAAAAAAAATGTGTTACTCATAGGGTTTGCAATTGGACGACTAGTATTGTCATCCTCATGCTCAAAAAGTGAGGTGGAGATGCAGGGGAACACTAACAAGACTAAGGTCATGATTTTTATCTTGAAGATAAAAAATGTTTATAAGGAATTTGTTTTTGAAGGCAACCCCTTACACATGGTCAATGAATATAAGTACCTTGGCCTTTATTTCCACAACAAACTTAGCTAGGAAGCATAAAGAGAAAAAAGGATACAAGGGGGATGGAGAGATTTATACTCATTGTGAAATGGATGTAGAAGATATGAACTATGGGACTAGAAGACTAAGATGACTCTTTTTGGGCTTCCAGTTGTTCCGGTGGTAATATATGGATGTGAAGTATGGGGTAGCAACACTTCAACAAGAAAATGGAGGCAGATAGAAAGATTACAAAATCATTTAATTACAAACAACCTCAAGATTAAATCAACTATTCCATATGAAATTGTCCTAGTAGAAGTCAGGGCTTTCCCTGCTTAAGTATCAGTTATGTTATGGTTGTTATCTAAAAATATTAGATAACATGGAGTCTCATCAACAGCCAAAAATTGCCACTAGAGCAAAATTAGATAGAAAAAAGAACACGTGGATGAAACAAAACATCAAATTGATGAATAAGTGGGGTATTAGCATAAGTGAATGTCCAAATATCTTAGGATAAATAAAAAAATATGTGCAAGGAAAATTCAAGAAAACATGTGGAAAGGGTTTTTTGGGAGGAAATAAGAATACTATATCAAGCATTTCAATCCTACATTTGACCATACACAAAAGCCCTACATAGGAATGGAAATAAAATGGAAAGAAAAAATGTTAATCACTTAGATAAGAACTAGTACACATCAACTTAGATGTGAAACCGGAAGATGGATGTTACCCAAAAGAAGAGTGGGTAGACAAAAGGTGTAGTTACTGCACTCAAGAAGTGGTAGAGACAAAATAACGTTACATCATGGAATGCTCAACTTACAAGGACATTCAGATCAATTATACTAAGACACTAAAAGTGAACAACTTGAGTAATTTGTTTGAAGAAGAGAAGATAATAAGAATTACAAACTTCTTGGTCAAAATACATAGTAGAAGATTCAACATGCACAAAAGAAAAGAAAATTTAGGCTTGATGTTCAGTGTTGTGTTGACCACTTCGCATCAACTACCTTATAGCATTATACATTTTTGCAAAAATATTTCATCATGATCGAATAGTGAGATCATCCATATTTCATCATCATCTTCAACCATCATTGTTTAAAGTTGTAAACCCATTCTACATGTATGTAATGTAAACGATCCTAGTAAAACCATCTATGTATGTAACAACCTAAGTAATCCTACTTTTTTGGTGACAATTTCTATCCTAGGAGGTTTTTCGTCTCACAAATTCATGTGTGTTTCTAAACATGGATGATCGGTAGAGTTTTTCCCTCCAACCTCAGCCCAAAGCTAGGGTGGATTTTGTCATCAAGATCTTAGGTAAATCCTAATGTTCTAGTCGAGTCTTCTGTAAAGTAATTTGAGAGTAATTTAAGCTAATTGGCTAAATTACTTTATTACAAATTAATCAATCTACTAGATCATATTTGAGTCACATAATTGGGAAAATAATTGAGGGTTTATAACGAATGGGTTTTTCCGCTTTCATGTATTAAAATGTAATATCTTGATGTAAAAAATATCCTAGCGCATGGTCCTTCATAGTTAGACATCATGGCTAAAATATTTGAGGTTTGGAAAAAATAATTAATTCCCTCATGCGTCAATTATTTTAAGTTTTTGGTAAAAATAAATTAAAAAACTTAAGTCAAAAATTTAATTAATTTGAGTCAAAGTTAATTAATTAAATTCCTGGAAAAAAATAAATTAAAATCCAGAGCCATACATTTAATTAATTTTGTGTCATAGGAAAAATTAATTTTGCAAATTAAAAAATTCATGGGTTTTAGAAGAATTAATTTTTGGAGATCTCCGAGCAAGGGAATATTGAAAACTTCAAGAGATTTTGGACCCTTGGGCATTGGTAGTTAAGTCAAAGTGAAATTTTTGTGGAAACCAACTCAAAATAATTAATTTTGAGTTGATTAAAATTCAATTAAATGAAAATTTTGAATTTCCTAAAAAATAAAATAATTTCGACAGAGAAGATTAAAAGATAATTAAATCTTTTTTAATGTTAAAAATTACTTTGACGGAGATCAAGCCAACTAGCCGTTAGAGAATTAATCTATAAATTAGAGGCCATTTGTCACATCAAATCATCTGATCTTTAAGATCATGTACTAGCTCTCAAAGCTCTCTTGTAATATTTATGGAATAATAACAATACAAAGTCTCTGGGGTTTTATTGGTGACAAACTTCTTCTCTCGTATTTTATGGTAATATTGTTTTTAATGTTCTGTTGAATATTATTTATAAATTGTCGATTAATAACTCTTGTGGAATAATCTATTACACAAGTATCTTGTTTAGTTTATTGGGTCTAAAGTAGGAATTTTAATTTGATTGAATTAGCATGTATCTATAATTCTTGAAGATTATATTGTTATTTTATATCTCTATCGATTTGACAATTTGATCTAGTGTTTGCAGAAATCATTCGTACTTAAAAAAATTTGGCGTTTGGGGAAGTCCTCGGTTGGACCAACCGACTCCTAAGGCATAAGACCTGAAGAGACCGCTTGATTGAAACCCCAAGACTTATCTAGCGAAACTTCTCTTAAAGGGTTTTCTGAGCTAGTACCTCTTTTAAAATTATTTCTCTTAAAAATTATGCTAAATAACTATATCTTGCTAGAAAAAGCCTTAGATCTACAGATCTGGGAGCGGAGTTAGACTCATACTCCACAAATCTAATAGATATGTAAATTATTTATATAGATATGTAATTGTTTGTGTAGCTCTGAAGTTTTGTAACATAATTTTGAATTTTAACACTTGGGTTTTGAGATTTTTTTCTATTTTAATACATATTGAGTATTGAGTTTTTCTCTTTTCACTTGTGCAGGAATAGATCTAAGAAATCAACCAAGGAAATCTTTAGATCTGAGCCAAATCTAGACCCTGGAGGGCAAGATCAAGGCTCAAAATTTGTTTGCAGGGAGAAAAAGGACGAGATATTTTAGTTAAAGTTTTAGATCCAGGGTTTTCATAAAGATTTCTGAGATTTGAGATCAAATTTGGGCCAAAAATTTCTCTAAATTAAAATTCAATTTATTTTAAGGGCCTAAAGGCCCATCATTCCCTCGGGATGCCCAACGCTGCCTCTTTTAGTCCTGTTGTGGCCCTTGTTATTGTCGTTGTCCCATTTTCTCCCTCCCGCCTTGCAGTCATTACTTTTTTTCCCTATTTCCTCCCAACCTCTTCTTTATTGTTCCCTTAACTGACATTCCGCTGCACCCTTTCTACCCACTCAATAGTGTTCCTTTCCTCTATCCCCGCTACCTTATCTTCCTCTCTCAGCCCTTTCCTTGCTGCTGTGGGCTTAACTGCCTAACGCAACCCCTCCTTTCCCTTGCACATTGTTTCCCTATTTCTGTGGCAGCCCTTTCATTGTTGTAGCATCATATTTTAGGCTTAGTACAACACCCTAGAGGCTTAAATCAAGAGAATGCTAGCACTATCTGTGATAAAAATATTTTTCTAAAATTTTAGTTTAGAGAAGGGATTTAAAATTCAAATATGAACTGTGGGAAAAGGTAATTTTCTGGGTTGGCACATCATTAAGTCTTGCAGAAAAATTTGAGTAAATATGTTTTTAAGGGGGCACACAATGGAGAATTTGGGCAAGTAACTTCAAGGCCCAGGGCCTCAGGTTTTACTTCTAGACCCTTATCTCTTTCACTGTCTAATTCATCAAGATAAGTACATCTGAAATAGTAACATTAATTCAAAATTACAAATTTTAAACAACTACCTCTTGTTTTCTGAAGTCTGCTCATAACATTAAATTGAATCTAAGTACATTTGAGAAGCTAATCAATTCAGAATTGTTTGAACTATTTTGGCATTGACTTAAAATCTTAATCTTATTTTTGTCCCTAAAAGAATCTACTACTATCCTGAATAAATTGTTGAAATGTAACTTAGGATTTCATTATTTGCATGCTTCAACTAAGTTTTGTGATCACTGGTTTTAATGCTTGATAATTATTGAGATCACTCACTGTCTAAGAAGGAAATTAACTCTAAGTTTGGATCTATTTACTTGGATTATTGGATATTTCTTGAATAATTATTTATGAGAATTTTCAAGTATTTGTGATCAACATTTTTTATTGAGTATTCTACCATGGACTCGTGGAAAATTGTATATATTTCAATTGAATATTTTGAGCATATTCATAATTTGTATTGAGAAATCATTGGCATTATCTTAGAAAAATTCTAAGGAGATTGTTGATCTTGAAGAATTGTCATTTACATTGGGTAAATGATTTAATTACCTAATTCGCTTGACATTAATATCATTAGTTTATGGTTATCTTGGCATATCAGTGATCTCTCTTTAAGAGGCATTATTAACTTGAACAATTACATCTTTGTCATCTTGGTATCCTATTTGCATTAGTCGTGTATGAGATTGTATCCTATTTCATTAAGTACTCTTTTCATAAGGTTAATCTATACTAAGGACTTAAACATTAAATGATCTTATCTCAAGACTACTCACTCATCCCTTTGCTAATCACATCTTGCATCTTTTTTGAATCATAATAACATTTTCCTTAGCAGCAGTTGCCCATCCTATACTTAGTCCTAAATTTCTTAGCAAGATAGTTGACTCCACAAGGCACTGATATCAATCTTATAAATGTAATTGAATTCTTAAAGTCTTGCTAGATTTAAACAAGTACTTGGTCGCTCAATTGTGTCTCCTAGATTGGTTGGTTTCCAACTAGTCCTTCTTTCATCCATTTCCGTAGGGTCTACCCCCCTTAGTCTGTTGTTGGGAGACAAATTAAATGGAAAGATTGGGGATTAGGGTGACAACCCCCAATCTGAACCACTGTTGTGGTGCCTAGACATTCTGTGTGACAACATGTTATACATGGTTTTCTTTGTTGGTTGCCTATTTGTCTATGTTTGGGTCCCATAGGTTGCTTGGCCTCATGGACGTGTTTAAAACACTTCATTCTAGTTCATCATAGGTTTTGAGTTTCCATGGGCTTTTCCCAAAGGTATCTAAGCCCAATTTACTTTTGTGTTACTCATAGGTTTTGAGTTTCTATGGGCCCTCCCCCAAGGAACTAGGCTGAAGTATCGATATTTGTGTTAATTTAACCTAGAGTAGTCATATAAATTAAATGGTTGGAAAAATATTGATAGCCATAAATTCATAATAAATATTAAAACACGTCATCATATATTTCAAGGTGTTAAGATTAAAAGAATTATAAGAATTAAATAAATTATAATTTATTTAAAATATATAATAATTATTAAAAAGAATTAATATAATTCAAATCAAACACTCTTGGAAAAAATCTTGTTGGGCCTGTATGGCAGCAAGTTAGAAGGGGGTTTATCCCCCTCCTCAAGACAACACGTCTACATTTCAGGCCCTTGTGGCCTCTCTCAAGAAAAGACTGTGAGTGATAGAGTCCCAATCCCAATTCATTAAGAAGGAAAAAAATAAACACTCCATAGCACTTCCAGCGGCATTTCGTCGAACATCCTTGACCTTCTTGGGTAGAGCATTAGTGGGAAAATTCACAAGAATGTGCTCATCTCCAAAATCAATGGAACAATTGCTAATCTTGGAAACCAATGATGAAAGGCAATATTAGACTTTTCGCTTGTGGTAAGTGCCTTTTCTTTTTGAATTAAAAGAAGATATAGATGTAATTTTCAGGAATGGGACATATTTCTTTGGGGCCAAAGGGATGCACCTGAGCTCATTGTTGTTAGATTTTGACCTAGATGATGAAATTTTGAATGTAGTGCTAGTCTGGGTAAAGATTCCAAGACTCTTGCTTTCATGTTGGAGTGATGCTTGCTTGAAAATAATAGGTAATGGACTAGGACGATGCCTGGATCAAGTTGAGCCAAAGGGTCATCAATTTGCTTGTGCTAAAATCTATGTAGAGGTCGACCTAGAAAAAGGACTATTTTCGGAGATCAATATGACATAGGGGGATTGGATCTGTTTTCAAGTACTAGACTATGAACAATTCCCATTTAAGTGTAGGATATGCCACAAATATGGGCATTTTTCCAGGGTTTGCAAGAAATCACAATTTGGCAAGGGGGTGGAGCAACCATAAATCAGGAAGAATAATGGAAAACACAACGAAAGGGGGAAAAAGAGGGAAAGTGACATCAAGTATAAATTTGCTAGGCCAAAGCATAAATTAAGTTGTGGCATCATCAAATCCCTATGAGGTCCTTCAAACACAAGAAGAAAATGAGCAAGAAGTTCTGAAAGCAGGGAGAGGAAGTTCTAGAAGAGGAAGAGAGGGAAGTAAGAGAATCAGAACCTAAAGGGGACACAAATTCACCAGAAAAGGAACCACCTCCAAATTACATTAATAATCAAATTCCAACAGATCTAGAAAATAAAGAACATGAGGTAGAAGAAACAACCCTGGAGAGAAAGGAAACAAAAGAAGGTACTGGAAAAATAATGATAAGAAATGCAAGGAAGAAATGAATTAGGGAGATGAATTTACCAACAATGAATTAAAAAGTTCCAAAAAGGGGAAAGGAAGACATTCCAAGAAAGAAGAAAGAGAGGCAGAGGTAGAACAAAACAAAAATCTTGGAAGTCAGCCAAAAATTACTGATGTTTTCAAATTTGCATCAAATAGAGAAAATGGGGGTGCTAAAATAAGAGGTGGGTAGCCCAACCCTTCCAAAAATAAATGAAAATTATTTCATGGAATACAAGGTGATTGGGAAACTCCACTAAATTCAAATCAATAAAATATATAATCAAACTAGAAAAACCACACATTCTTCTTATGCGGGAAACAAAATTAGATGAAAGCGAGATGTTGAATCTCTCAAAGTTTCTAGAGAGACTTCTCTAGAGTGGCTTAAATCTCTCAAGGAGGATCAAGTGAACGAGGTAAATTTTGGCTAAATTCCCACTTCACACTAACAGGTAACATAAAATCAAGATATTGGATAGAAACCATTCACAAAAGGAATGATACAAAAGAAAATATTCCCATAGTGAATGTATACGCTCCAGTTAATTATGGGGAAGAAAATGAATTTTAGGACTCACTGATTAACTTAAGGGAGGACCAATGGCACACCAACAACATAGTAGGGGATGATTTCAATACTATTTTATTTTCTTTAGAGAAAAGATGGGGTAACATAGTTAGGGATCCTTTCACAAAAGAATGGAGGATTTGGTGAGTGAATGGGACCTTACTGATATTTCTCCAAAAAGAGGAAAATACACTTGGGACAACATAAGAAGTGGAGATGGACATATAACAACAAGGTTGGATTGATTTATGTTCATAAAATTCAATTCTTGTTCAAATGTTCATTGACAGTGTACTCAGTTTAGCTTGAGTGTCAAGTGTTGAGGTGCATGAAAATTTTATGATGTAGTTGCATAGATATGTTGTGATGCAAATTGTTGGCATTGTTTTGTCTTTGGCTCATACAATTATTAAAGTGGTTTATATTAATAATTTAATATTATTTGAGTAAAATTAAATTTTCTCTGATATTCAAGATCTGAAATAGGTGGAATACAAAGAGGCAAAGCTTTTCATTTCAGATTCCCACATGGAATACTAATAGTCAACAAGTTGTATTTATAAAAATATGTGCTTTTAGAAGGCTGAAAATGTTAGAGAGTTGATTGAGTTGTGGTGAGACATCGTTTGTGAGTTATATGGTACAAAGAGAAAAAGGAAGAGGAGCATATGTGATGCAAAAATAAGGAGAAAGAGCCAAAGATAATCAAATGTAAAGAGGACATAAACATAGTTCAAAATAGAAGCAAAGACCAGGTAAACCAACAAATATTTTTTTTATGTATTAGGGGATTGTTGTATCCTTTCAGGTAGTAGCGTGAAAAAGCGCAGGTTGGAGCCTGTTGAAGTGGAAGTAGGAGCTTCCAATCAAGTTGTATCTTGTAGAACAAATTGAGGTAGGAGTCTCCTATAGGTAGAAGCTTGCAAACGATTTAATGTAAAAGAGGGAGTAGGAGCTTCCCATCAAGTTGTAGCTTGACAAATAGTAGAGAGGTTGGAGCCTCCAAAGGATGATGTAATAGAGGAATTAGGATCTTTCTTTTGCATCACAACAACAACAAAATTTAGGGTTTATTTATTGTATAGGTTTCCACTTATATTTGGTGCCCATATGTGTTGGTTTTGCATGTTGTTTTTATGTTTTCATTGAATGTTATTTACATTTTAAATTTTATTTTTATATGATATATTGTTGTTCATTTAATAGCTCAGATAAATATTGAAAAGAAAAGTAAAAAATAATTTAATGTACATGAATGCACTATACTTATTCACCCCTCCTCTTAATATAGTCAAGTTTCCAATAGGAATTTGAATGAAAAAGATGATATATTGTGTAATATCACGAACAATGAAATAATCAACCAATCTGACACATCTAGATGTTCTAGTTAAAAATAATTGCTATCAAAATATTGAACACAATAGGATCTGAAAATGCAACCTTTATTTATATTAATAATTGAAGGAAAGGTACATGTGTTGGAGTCACGATTGTCGTTACACCAAAACCTGCAGGTATTAGTAAACAGACACATCGTTAGTGTTAAGCACATGCCACGAAACACACTGGGAGCATTGGATTATCCTTCTACACCACCATTAATGGGAAGCGCAACAATCTCCCCCCAAACACGAGCTAGGTGTGTTTCGAACTTGAGACCTTTGGCTTTGATACCACTTGTTGGAGTCACGATTGGTGTTACACCAAAACTCGCAGGTGTTAGTAAACAGACACATCGCTAGTGTTAAGCACATGCCACGAAACACACGGGGAGCGATGGATTATCCTTCTACACTGCGATTAACAGGGAGAGCAACAACATGCCCATACAATAAATTTAAAGCCCTTGCAATGGCATGCACGACTTCTTATCAAAAGGAGAAGACAAATGCAATTAAGCACAATCATGAACCCTGGATGGATCCACCAGACAAAATAACACCCACGGTGTTTTCATTCTTGGGATCAAATTGGAACTGGCCACACCAAGTTCTCAAGAAAAACAAAACAAGATAAATAAACTCGAATGAATCAAATGCTTAGCTTCTATCCCCTTTTATAGGCTTGATGGACTCTCTAAAGATCCTATTTTATTTTTTTCCCTCGAAAACTGAAGGTAAGTACCATGGGAAAATATCACGGTAAATACCATGGATAGATTCTGTCCATTTTGATCAGATCAAGAAAAGGAATAGTACAAATCCTCCTGCCCAAAGATTGCTTGCCCTCAAGCAATTCACTGCTATCCACAACAAAAGCAATGATACCAGAATCCCATAAAACTCGGGGTGTTATTACATTCCTCCATTCTACATGATATTGAATGGATCCTTCAATACCTAGATCCCAAATGATCCTTTGACCAATCCTTCCCTCAATAGATTCATCTGGATCCAAAACAATCCTCTGATGAATCCTGGCCCCAATGGATTCTCCTAGATCCCAGTGGTACGTAAGTCTTGGGACCTGTGGGTTATGGTACCATCTCTACCCTCCATCGTTGCTCGTGCCAAAGGGCCCAAGCTGTAATATGCCCTTGGCTGTGAGTATCCTCCTAGGAATCAACCATCAACAGAGTACCAACACATAATCTCTCGCCAATCCATGCCTTGAGAAGGATGAATAACTACAATTCTACTATGTTGATGTTGCTCGATGCTCAACTCATGCTGCTTCGCTCGGTCACCCAACATGATTCGTTTGGAGAACTTTGCCCTGCTCTTCCCAGTGTATAAAGGTGGGTTGGTAGTGTTGCAAGCCTCATTTATGTCCTGTAGAGGGTTGCTCTGGAACTACCAATTGTACTCCTCTTACTGCCTTGTGAGGGACTTGATCGTTCCTCAACATTAGACAACTTGGTTGTTGATTTGGCACATATCCCTATGAGCTCCTCAAATTTTCTATTCTCTTGTAAGAAAGTGTCTCGGATTGTCCAGACTCTCTGCTTCAACATCATAAGATCCATCTTGAAATGCATGATCCTTTCCCTAAAGTCCTCTACTGGAAATTCTAGTGCCTTGTTGAAGGTCTCTGTATTTGTCTGCATTGGATGCTCCACGACCACATCTTCAACTTGAGCCTTTGAATAACCCTCCAAAAATGGCTCATCCTGCATACTATATTTCCATGCTACCTTGCATGATCATGCTCATCTTTGTTGGGTTGTGTTATATTCTTTCCACGACTAACCTACGTAGTGAACCGGGGGGTTTGAGGGGGGCGGGTAGCCCCCCTCTATGGGGTCTGGGGCAGTGCCCCAGGAATTTTTTTTTGGACCCTATATTAGGTTGGGAAAACCTACCTATGGTTTTCGGTCCATGGTTTTGGACGCGATGGTTTTCGGTCCATGGTATTGGATGCTTCGGCATGTATAAATATGTATTGTAACATTGAAAGGAACATAATGAAAAATCAAGCTGGTAGTCCCGGTTTTGGGATCCAGGGGAAAATCTCTGTGCATATGTGTTTTATGTGTTATGTTCTCACATTGTTTATTTTCTTTGTTTTAGAATTCGTATGCAGGTAATTTCTGTACAGGGTTAAAACCTACAATCTTGTCGGATTATTACTACTCACTCCTCATTTGATTCTCCTTGAATGTCTTCTCCTTGGCCTTCTCCACATGTGGAGATAAGTTGTCCACCCTCTCTGATTTTCACACATGGATGTATTAGTGGACTGTTATCTACACCTGATTGCACATACTCTTTATGGATGTTCTCTTGGATATCTATAAACTCAACCACCACATCATCAGGAGGAATTACCTACTTCCTTTCTCCATGTACTTTGTCTGGCAGACTGATTATCATTAGCTTGTCTTGCAAGTTTCTCTGAAAAACATGGTGTTGTTGTTCACCATCTATACTTGACTGGTTGGATCCGTCATAGGTTCTCTTATGAAAACCGGTGAACCCAATTGTGGATGAATCCCCGTGATCTTCCCTTGTTGCCTCCTTATCACCTGTACATGAATGGTTAAGGGCCCAAGATCCCTTGCAGATAAAGCATAGTCCTCTCCTCCTTAGTTAATTCTTGTTGCGGATTTTGTTCTTGCTTCCTCCATCAATCCTTCTCAATGCCTTCCTAGTCAACACCCTTATGAGCAATTTTATGTTTTGCTTGACCAACTTCTCGACTATATCATAGGAAACTGGTGATCCCTGTGGTTCCTTCCTCCAAATGGTTAATAATTTGGATCTTAGTATCTTGCAGATGTCAGCATTGCCTTCTAGGAATAGAGACACAATCTTTGAAATGCTTGTTTTGACACGGTCTGAATGGGCTAATGTAATACTGGTGTAAAATTTTTGGAGCAACTAAAAGATCAACTCATCACATTCCAGATTCAGCGTGAATGTGCCAAAGCTGAATTCTGCCATGAGTTTTAAAATTCTGCACTGCTTCTGAAAGGTGGGAAGCATGATGTTATTTAATCCCTGAAGGGCTTCCACTATCGACCACAATATATCTCTCATGAGATCATTGTTGTAGGGAAGTAGTGGCGATGTTAGAGCTATGATCCTGCTGAGACAAGAAACAACTGTGAGCCTGACCTCTTCACAAGGATGTTCCCAAAGTTTGAGTTGTATCAATGCAAGCATGGATGGATTGAGAGCCCAACCGAGTTCCTTCCATTCTGGCTAACCCACCTTAGACAAACATGTGTCTAATTCCTCCAACTTAAGAAGGGCATCTCCTGACTTTATACACTGCAACTCAAATCCAAGTGCAAAGAGATACTTGCTTCTGACATCTTCCTTTCGAATATCCTTTGACTGTTGAAAGATAGCATGGATTTTTTGAGAGAAAGGCCTGTTGTTATGCTCTTGCTTTTGATCTACATGTTGTTGCCATTTTTTATCCACCGAAGTATTGCAGCGCAAAGGACCAATGGATGTACCATTATGTTGATTCCTGAGGCGTTTCCAAAAGTAAAGCGATGACATTATGGCTTGGCATCTGTAGATTTAAACGCTTGGTCTTCTCTTTCTTTGGCTTCTTCAATAAAACCAATTTACCTCGTTTGAGCAGAGATAATAAATCTTTGTAGAAATAATAATAAATTATTCTACCTAAAATAATAATCTTGATTTAGATTTCCTATATAGTAATACCACTCAAAAATAAAAAAAAATAAAAAAAATCCATTAAAATTTAAGTCATAATATCTTCCTAAAAAAACAATCTATACGAAGGAAATGATGAATCTCTAGCCTCCCTACCACCATAAAATACCCCAGACAAAATATGACCACTATCTTCGAACACTTTATTTTATTTTCAACTAACACTCCATTTAATTCACTTAATTTCAAAAACCATTTAATACACTTTTTCCATATAAAACAAACTCCTTCCATGCAACCTATACATTACTCCATACCATAATTAAAAGAAAAAAGGCTCAACCATATTATTTAATTAGGGCAACCAACCATGCCAATTCATAAGACTTAATACATTGGCCCTTAATATAATTTACCATCACCGTGTGCTTTGAGAGCTTCGACAAGCGTTTGCGTCCAAAAGAAATTTGAATGAAGCTCCTAACGTAGTGGCTTTATTTGAGCTCTGCCCACTTGCTGCCATTTAATGGGACGGTCCTTGGGTTTGGTTTGGAACGACGCACTATGCCAAGTGCCCGGGAAATTTAGGGTTGTGTCCAAAATATTGAGTTTCTACATAGTTACCAAGTTCGAGTTTGAATTTGATTTTGATTTAATATGAAAAAAATTGGTTACTTAAAATTCAATACGGAAAAAAATTAGATAGTATATCTCTTATCCATTATTTTAAATCATTTAAATGTACAATTATAACATTGAAAACAACAAAAACTCTTTTAAATTTGTTTCAATTATAAATATTGCAAATAAAATTATATATTAGACCAATTCATTTAGTTTTATATTTAGAATAGTAAGTAGGGTAATAGGTTCTAAGGATTTGATTTTTGTATTGATACATTCATCCACCTACACCATAAATTATATGATATTTAATATAAAGTGAATTTTCGAGAGATTCTATATTACAATGAACCACATTATTAAGTATTTTATGTTTATAATGAAATGATATATTAAGTGTGTGCACACATTTTTTTTAAATATACACTTATATTATCAATTACTAATTATTCATTTATCAAACCAAATCCACTTCTAATTTATAATTTATATTAACAACATTTATTATTTTATATAATACAAAATGTTAATTTACGTAATTTAATACTTATTCAAAATAATCTAAAAATGTCAATATGTGTAGTTTAATACTTATTCAAAATCTCAATCCAAAAAATCTACTTTAAAAGCAAAATTTCATTGATGCAATATTTTATTTCTACTTATTAAAATATGTTTGTTTAAATTTGATAAATCTACAAATTTACATTACTTTATTTTATAAACAAATAATTACCACATACATTATTAATCATAAATTTTTAAATACTTCATTGAAAATTTTCCTGTAAATTTCTTATTGGATAAGATGACATCTCCCTTTATCATTTTTTAACCATAATTTTATGCCATTTCATAGATCTAAAAGGGTTTTGAACCGTTATTGGAAATCAAAATCTCTAAAATTCTTATTGCGTAAAATGACTTCTTAACCATAATCTTTACCATTTCATAGATCCAAAAAAGTTTTGAACCATAAATGGAAGCTAACAATCCCATTATGATTAGAAATCTGCAATGGTCTTAATATATTAATCCGTTAATCCGTGAACCTATAATTGTGACCCTAATATCTAATACATCGTACTGAACTCGAATTGACGTATTAATTCGCAAATCGAATTGAACTCGCGAGTTTAATTTTTTTTTTCTAACGGTTGAACTTGGTAATTATGATTTCTTATGTTATTCGCTATTTAATGCTTTTAAAATTGTGTTTGACAGTACCAGATGCTATGCGGAAACTCCTAAATTTTACAGAAAAGATAATGTGCCTTGATATGTGCTCTCGATAGTCAGAGATAACATCTGCGCGGTGATGACTAGAGAAGAAAAAAAAACCGGCATGTTATAAAGAAATAGGAGTTTCCAATGCTATGCTAACCATTCTACGAAATGAATAGCGGCCATCCACCAGACATAAAACCATGCGGCTTTTCCTATTTCCACCTCTATAGCATTATAAATGCTATCTGACATGCGAGGGGAATAGCCATGAAGTGCCCTCTCCACGCTCGCCCTCTCTCTCCAAGGGCTGTCACTCATAACATCCATGCGGTGATGACTAGAGAAGAAAAAAAAACCGGCATGTTATAAAGAAATAGGAGTTTCCAATGCTATGCTAACCATTCTACGAAATGAATAGCGGCCATCCACCAGACATAAAACCATGCGGCTTTTCCTATTTCCACCTCTATAGCATTATAAATGCTATCTGACATGCGAGGGGAATAGCCATGAAGTGCTCTCTCCACGCTCGCCCTCTCTCTCCAGGGGCTGTCACTCATAACATCCACGCGGTGATGACTAGAGAAGAAAAAAAAACCGGCATGTTATAAAGAACTAGGAGTTTCCAATGCTATGCTAACCATTCTACGAAATGAATAGCGGCCATCCACCAGACATAAAACCATGCGGCTTTTCCTATTTCCACCTCTATAGCATTATAAATGCTATCTGACATGCGAGGGGAATAGCCATGAAGTGCTCTCTCCACGCTCGCCCTCTCTCTCCAGGGGCTATCACTCATAACATCCACGCGGTGATGACTAGAGAAGAAAAAAAAACTGGCATGTTATAAAGAAATAGGAGTTTCCAATGCTATGCTAACCATTCTACGAAATGAATAGCGGCCATCCACCAGACATAAAACCATGCGGCTTTTCCTATTTCCACCTCTATAGCATTATAAATGCTATCTGACATGCGAGGGGAATAGCCATGAAGTGCTCTCTCCACGTTCGCCCTCTCTCTCCAGGGGCTGTCACTCATAACATCCACGCGGTGATGACTAGAGAAGAAAAAAAAACCGGCATGTTATAAAGAAATAGGAGTTTCCAATGCTATGCTAACCATTCTACGAAATGAATAGCGGCCATCCACCAGACATAAAACCATGCAGCTTTTCCTATTTCCACCTCTATAGCGTTATAAATGCTATCTGACATGCAAGGGGAATAGCCATGAAGTGCTCTCTCCATGCTCGCCCTCTCTCTCCAGGGGCTGTCACTCATAACATCCACGCGGTAATGACTAGAGAAGAAAAAAAAACCGGCATGTTATAAAGAAATAGGAGTTTCCAATGCTATGCTAACCATTCTACGAAATGAATAGCGGTCATCCACCAGACATAAAACCATGCGACTTTTCCTATTTCCACCTCTATAGCATTATAAATGCTATCTGACATGCGAGGGGAATAGCCATGAAGTGCTCTCTCCACGCTCGCCCTCTCTCTCCAGGGGCTATCACTCATAACATCCACGCGGTGATGACTAGAGAAGAAAAAAAAACCGGCATGTTATAAAGAAATAGGAGTTTCCAATGCTATGCTCACCATTCTACAAAATGAATAGCGGCCATCCACCAGACATAAAACCATGTAGCTTTTCTTATTTCCACCTCTATAGCATTATAAATGCTATCTGACATGCGAGGGGAATAGCCATGAAGTGCTCTCTCCACGCTCGCCCTCTCTCTCCAGGCGCTGTCACTCATAACATCCACGCGGTGATGACTAGAGAAGAAAAAAAACTGGCATGTTATAAAGAAATAGGAGTTTCCAATGCTATGCTAACCATTCTACAAAATGAATAGCGGCCATCCACCAGACATAAAACCATGCGGCTTTTCCTATTTCCACCTCTATAGCATTATAAATGCTATCTGACATGCGAGGGGAATAGCCATGAAGTGCTCTCTCCACGCTCACCCTCTCTCTCCAGGGGCTGTCACTCAGAGAGCGATGGCTATTCCCCTAGCATGTCAGATAACATTTATAATGCTATAAAAATGGAAATAGGAAAAGCCAAAACCATGCTATGCATCACAGTCGCATCTGAGATGTGACGAGTTGATCATCCTTGTTACTCTATGTTTTCCGAGCAAGAGAAACCTGTAATTAATGCAATAAATGTATGTAGCATTGAATGTAACTTTCCCACCTTATTTCAAACTCAACTACTTACCCACCAAATTTCAAACTCAACCAAGTGTCCCAGAAATTTAGAGCTGCCCTCAAAACGCTAGGCAAGCAATATTTCCTATGCTATATTTAAAAAAAGTCTCTAGCAGTACCGGATGTTATGCTATGCTAACCATTCAACCGCCATCCACCATACATAAAATCAAGCTATGCATCGGAAGACGCATCTGAGATGTGACGAGCTGAGCACGCGTGTTACTCCATGTTTTCCGATGGCTCCATTTTTCAAAACAAGTGGAACTTGTAATTAATGCAATAAATGTACGTAGCATTGAATGCCACTTTCCCACCTTATTTCAAACTCAGCCAAGTGCGCCGGAAATTTAAGGCTGCGCCCAAAATGCCACTGCTCAGAAGTTATCCTAACTCGTTGTTTTCCTTGCATCAATTCTCCAAAAATACAAAGCTACAATGACACCTTATCGTCTGGTTGTGGAAGTTTCCTTGGTGGGTTTGACTAGTTGATGCTCGCCCAGGCGCAAGATCCAGCGGTTTATTTGTTTGTTTCTTCTGGGTGCGCACGGAAGGATTATGAGCGGGGTGAATCCCATCCCATTTATTCAGGTTCTGTGGCATGGCTTCTCTTCCCATCTGGCCAGGTAGGCTTGGAATACCTCTGGTTCACTGATAATTTTTTCACCCCAAGGACTGTAACTTCTGCTTTCATATTATTTGCAATATGAAAATTAAATGATTTTTCTTCACTCACAGGTCTTACAATGTAAGCAGAATATCTCCAATATTCGTTTCGTCGCTTCAGTTCCCAGATTTTGTAGAGGATCGGGTCAAATGGAGCGGGTACTGTGTGTCTGGATGGACGAAAGTATGTATGGGTAAATAGAAGTCGACTTCAATGGAAACTTGAGGATGTCTGGACTTATTTGTTACAGTTGGTTGAGATAATTATTTTAATTATTTAATTTAATTTGAGACTATACTTTGTATATGTTTTTGGGATTATTTTTTAGCTCTGACACTATTTCAAATTGAGTATAAATTTTTGGAAAATCGGAATAACGATAGACTTAGAGTGGAGCGAATTATTTTTTTTCATAAAAATTATAAAACAATATAATGTAATGTTTTGACCTTAAAAAGGAAAGAAGGAAGAGAGAAAAAAAACCAGTGTTTTTGGGTATTATTTAAAATTGATTTTTTTGGGTTATATATATATATATAAATAAAGGAAATAGATTAAATTTTTAGGTGTGAATATATGTCATAGTGATAGTTTTTAAATTTTTAAATAATTAGTACAATTATATTTATTATGTGGTTGATATAGTTTATAGATATATGTGAAACACATTTAAATCACATTATCAAGGTGGTTGATATATAATGTAGACATATGTTCACCAACTATAACATTAATAATTGTTCACTATATTATAATATAGCCATATTCTTTTTTATTTTGTATAATTATACTGTTATTAACATTATTTTTATTTTAATATAATTTAGTTATTACTTAAATTTTTCTTATATATTAATAATTATATTTAAAGTATGATATATTTCTGACATTTAATTAGTATTAATAATATGTATTTATATCTACCATTATGTTGTCGTCAATTAATTTTTATATATTTATTAATATAATTATCAATATATTTATATATTTAATTGAGTATATATATATATATATACTATATTATATATTATATATATATATTATTTTATAATTTCTTAGGGTTTAAAGCTTCATATATTAAACTATAGGGTTTTTTAATTTCTAGAGTGTATTAATTCCTCATGTTTTAAATATTCATCCCAAGATATTAATAATCTCTTTGAATTAATATTTTAAACCTAATTGATTAATAAACTTAATATTATAAACCAAAGTTATTAATAAACCCAAGCGTTTAATACTATAAACTTAATGAATTGGTAAACCCAAGGGATAAATATTATAAACTCAAAGGATCAACAAACTCAAGGAATCAATATAAAAAACACATGGGATTAATAAACCCTAAAAATTAACATTTTAAACCCAAGGGATTAATAAACCCTAGGAATTAATATTTTAAACTCAAAAGATTAATAATCTCAAGAGATTTTTAATATTACAAACCCAAGGGATTAAATAATAAACTCAAGTAATTATTTATACTATAAACCCATGGGAGAACTCAAGTAATTATTAATATTATAAACCCAAGGGAGTAATAAACACAGAAATTTAATATTATAAACTATAGGAATTAGTAAATCAAAGGGATAAATAGTATAAACCTACATGATCAAGAAACCCAATGGATCAATACTAAAAACATAAGCGATTTATAAACCTAGGAATTAATATTTTAAACCTAAGGGATTAATAAACCCTATAGATTGTTAATATTATAAACCCAACCACATTAGTAAATCTGGTTGAAAAAATATAATAAGTGTTAATGGTATAAATCTAATATTAATCATAAAATTTATATTCTTTTTTTTGCTAAAGCAAGAGTGTTTCCTTCTCATTCAATGGCTAAAAAGTTACAAAACTATGTTACAAGTCCCGACACAAAAGTCAACGGGAGCAGCTGATGACTGCCAAGCCTCAAAAATCAGGCCTCAGTCCCACAAAACACTGTGAATGCCTACGTTTGTAGGATCTGAATCTAAAGAACACATGGTTGGGGGGTGAAACCGGTAACTCAAAATGCCTACAAATTGACAAAAACCACAGACTTGAAAGGAAATTAAACCCAATTCAAGGGTTCAATCAGGTCCGTCTAGGGAGATAAATCCCATGCTACTTTGACATTCGAAACCCAAGAGCCACCACGATGATCACGATAAACTCGGAGGATAATGCAACCAACAAGCTCGATGAACTGTGGTCGTAGATCTTCACCTGCCGAATCCGACGGTTGAGGAGAATATCGAGCGGAGAAGAAGCTCGAGGAAAACCAACCCGATATAGCGGTTTTCTCACTCTGTCCGCTGCCATGTGGTGATTGATGAATGCATCGGAGGCAAACCATAAAAAACCGCTTGGGATCTTGGGGACGCCCGATAAACCACTAAACCGCTTGACCTCTGTTTTCTTTGAGAAAGGAAACCACTCTTTCTCCGCATCCTTCCGTCCATTAGAAAGCTTCCGTCGTGCCGATGCTGAGGTCTTCTGCTTGATGAACCCTTGTCCTCCATTCGCTCAATTGCCCAATTGTTGCGTCTCCTTCATACTGTGATAATGCTCATTCTCTGCGCACGCCAGACTGTGGCATTCCTCTCGCAAATTCCTTGCAGGTATTAGCTCCTACCTGTATATACTGTGATCATTTTTACAAAGCACCCCTTCATTTGCCAGTCGGCTCGCTAATCTATTGGCATTTCTGCGCACATGTATGAAACTTAGGATTCTTAGATGCGATTGAATACGCTGATAGACCTACAAAAGTCGTCAGTGTTTTGATACTTTCTCTGGTGCAGAGCCATTTGCTATTTTTTTTATTGAATTAATTGTTAATTCAGAGTCAGCCTCTATTATAGTAATCGTCATATTGAGATCTCTTAGAATCTCTAAGCACTGCTCTATGGCCATTAGTTCCGCTATGTTGTTGGTAGCATTCCCTAAATGATTGTGGAAGATGACTATTATATCCCCTTGTCATCTCTTATAGCTCCTCCATAACCCGCAACCCCTAGGTTTCCTTTCGAGGCTCTGTCTGTATTGAATTTCAAGTAGCCAGGGGGGGTGGTTGCCAGTAATCCTGCCTCATTATAGAGGGTGTTGCAATCCAGATTGTGCCCTGGGGGACAAGCTTATGTAGGCCCAAAATCAAAAGAATGCGAGCCTCCTAGTGTGATGGAGGACTCTCAGGAGGTTGCTTCTTAATGGTATTTATAGTTTCTTTGAGTTGCCTTAGGAGCTGAGCTATTATGATTTGGGGTGAGCCAGATTTATCATTGAAAATTATGTTATTGCGTTCTTTCTAGACATTCCAGATTAAAAAGCCTGGTATCAATGTCAAGGCTGTGTTGACTGTCTCATTCTCAGAAAGTTTTTTCCTCCAGTTCTTTAAGGTTTTGGAGATGTCGTTTTCATCCTTGTCAGTTTGCTTGAAGATAGAGGCAACCCAGTTCCATAAGGTTGAGGTGAAGGTACAGAGGTTGAGAAGGTGGTCCCTCGTTTCTTCCTGGGTACCACATAACTGGCATCTGGATGGTCTCGCAAAACCTTTCTTTCTAATATTTTCCCAAGTCAGAATCTTTTTGTGATGTACCATCCACATAAACAGCTTGATTTTCATCCAATGAGGGTGCTTCCATAGGTCCTTCCAAATTTTATCCGGGTTTGAAAAATTGTAACCAGTGGCAATTTCTTTGGCTTCTTTGAGGTTGAAGTTGTCGTCACTGCTTCTTCCCCATCTAAGTTGATCTGTGAAAGTAGAGATCAAAATTTTCCTCTTTTCCAAGATTAGCAAGAGCTTCAGCCTGGGTCTTCAGAGGAGTCTCTTCGCTGTAAACTGGTACTTTCCATGTTCTCCATTTATCATTGTTCCTTGTCTTATCCCAAAAGTCACTGACCTTTTTTAGTCCTTTGTTAACAGTGTCCTCTTTGAGAATATCCAATCCTTCTCTACTTAAGTTGGGTTCCTGCTGCCAGTTGTCCTCCCAAAACCAAGCAAGGTTCCCATTTCCAATCTCCCAGAAGCTATGTTTCTGAACTAAAGCTCTGTTCTCCCAAGCATTGTTCCAAATATGGGAGCCCCGGATATGTCTGGTCATTCTGATCAGGTCCCATTCTTGCCAGTCCTTTGCATATTTTTGTTTCCAGAGCTTGGCCCATGGGTTGCTTGATTCCTTCAGCCATCTCCACCAAAGTTTGGCCCCCAAAACTTTTTTGAGAGTTTCCGGGTCATGGAGACCTAAACCCCCATGAGGTTTGGGTTTACAAAGTTTGTCCCAAGCTACCAAAGCCCATTTCTTTTTTTCCTCCCCTTTTCCCCAAAGAAAATCTCTTTACATGTTCCTGATTTGTTGAGCTACTCCTCTAGGGACAGGAAGATCTGAAAACATGTAGATTGGAATAGATTGCAGGACCACCTTTGTGAGAACGAGCCTGCCAGCTAGATTTAAAGATCTACTTGTCCATTTGCTGATTTTGTCCTTCAGTTTATCAATCAGTGGCACCCAAACTTCCTTGCTTAGAGGTTTGTTAGTGAGAGGTATTCCCAGATATTTGGATGGAAGATGGTCTCTCTGAAAGCCGAGAATTTTGGAGAGGTTTCTCTGAATGGCAATATTTGTATTGAAAAAAAATACTTTTGATTTTGTGAGACTTACCTCTGTACCAACTGCCAAAGAAAAATCTTACAGAATTTTTTTGTAAGCTTTGGCTTCTTTGACCGTTGGTATGCCTTGTAACATGGTGTCATCTACAAATTGCTGATAAGTTAGAGAGCCTCAGTCCTGGGTAAGCTTGAGACCCTAGATTGTGCCTTCCCCTTTGGCAAAAATGATCGCTTTACCTAATCCTTCCATCATAAGGATAAAGAGAAAGGGAGAGAGCGGATCTCCTTGCCTGAGACCCCTCGAGGGTCGAAAGGATCTGGATGGAGAACCATTGAGAAGGATAGAAAAGCTAGCAGATGTTACCAAAGCCATAACCCATTTTAATCCAATTCTGGTCAAAGCCATATGCTTTTAGAACTTCTTTGATGTATAACCAGCTTAGCTTGTCATAAGCTTTCGCTAGGTCCAGTTGTATGATCATCCCTGCTTACTTATTATTTTTGAGAGAGTGCACTATTTCGTGAGCCTAAATGATGTTATTGAGAATTTTCCTTCCTTCCACATATCCGGTTTGCTCCTCCGACATGAGAGTTGGAAGAAGGGGCTTGAGTCTATTTGCAATAACTTTGGAGATGATTTTGTATAATACATTACAGAGGGCTATGACTCTGAATCGATCTGGAGTCATTGCTTTATCCTGTTTAGGAATTAGGACTATGAAGGAGGTATTTAGCGCTTTTAGGATTGTTTTGAAATTCTTGAATCCTCCACCACCTCCAATATGTCCTGTTTGACTATTTCCCAGCCTGCCTTGAAGAAGTCAATGTTGAAACCATCCGGTCCAAGAGCTTTCCCATTGTGCATCTCATTTATTACTTCTTTTACCTCCTCTTTTGTACTGGTCTGTTGAGATTACAATTATCTTCCCTGGTCACCAGTTTTGCAATATGCTGCATAAATCTTTTAATAGCTAGCGATCTGTCTAAGATAGGCTCCTCTGCTATATTTTGAAAATGTTGTACCAGAATGGATTCCATATCTTTGTGTGTGCTTAGTTCTTTCCCTTGAGGATCTATGAGCTTTGTGATTCGATTATGAGCCCTATGTTCCATGGTTGATTGTGGAAAAACCTTGTATTTCTTTCTCCATCTTTAAGCCATTGCACTCTTGATTTATGCTTCCAGAAGATTTCTTCTTGCTGACATCTGATGTTCCATTCCTGTTGGAGAGAGTCAGCTTGCAATTTCCTATCCTCAGTAAAGCCTTCCTTGACAAGAATTTGGTTAATTTTCTGTAACTTTTGTTCCACTTCTCTTTTGGCTTTAAAAATGTTGCCAAACACACTTTTGTTCCAATCTTTGAGTTTCACCTTAATGTGTTTGATTCTCTGTTGCAGAAGGAACATTTTCGTGCCTTGAACTGGTAAATCTTCCTTCCACCATTTATCAATATTGGAGATGAAGTTAGGGTGAGTGAGCCAAATATTTTTGAACCTAAAAGGTCTGTTCCTCGGAGTGCCAATAAAAGAAGCTTCTAGCTAAATCAGCCAGTGGTTTGACCCTCCAAAAGAAAGGATAAAAGCATTCAAGTTAGGTCCAGAGAGGAAGAGGTTCTCCGAGATGATGAATCTATCTAGTTTTGAGGCAACTTGGGAAGCTACTCCTCTCTTATTGTTCCATGTGAAGGTTCCATTTGTTGTTTCTAAGTCCACTAGCCTCAAGTTGATTAGGAAGTTCTGGAAAGCAATAGAGTCTCTTCCTATTACTCTAGTTCCTCCTTTTTCTTCTGTGAGAGATTTGATCATGTTGAAATCTCCACCTAGAATCCAGGGCATTACTGGATGCCTCTCCCTTAGCTCCTCTAGTTAAGTGAGAAGCTTGAGTTTGTCGTTAGGTTTTTTAGGACCATAGACATTTGTGACCATATAGATTTCCTTGTCACCCAAAGGTTGGATAACCATTGAAAAGTAGTTCCTGGATGCTTCCACATCCAGAATGCCAAATTTATGAGGATTCCAAAGAGTAAGAATCCCACCCGCTATGTTATTGGCTTTGACTTCTAGATGCCCATATTTACTGAGCCATTTTTTATGTATCTCCCGGACTTTATCTATGGAACATTTTGTTTCTTGTATGAACACCATATCTGGGTTTTCTTCTTTTAATCTGTTGCTGAGATTCCTTTATTTCCTTTTACTTCCTAGACCCCTGATGTTCCAGGTTGTGAGCTTCATAATGATGGGTTTTTGAATGAGTAACTGGTGAGATCTTTCATCTTACTTGAGTTGATCATGAGCTTTCCACACTTTGTTAGCAGCTCATTTTGTCTTTTTCTTCCTCTTTTCCTGCCTGGGTTTTTGGCCGAGTGTCCTGTTATTTCCTACATTGATTTGACCCCTCTATGGTCCTGGCTATCATGGCTTCTTTTAACTCTTGAGGCTTTTGTCTGAGATCTCCAGAGGAAGAGATGTTGTACTCTATCAAACTCCTCTTGTGGTAGGGAGTCTATCCCTTTGTTGGTTCCCTGGTTTAAGAATTTTTCTAGATCAAGATTCTCTCTCTCAAGAATCTCATGTAGTTCTTGGTCCTCTGTCCCAACGTCACTTGGGGTCATCTCCTAGTCTCTGCTTAGTTCCATGTTGCTTGGTATGGTTTCCTGTTGTTCACTGTTTCCCTGTATTATTTCCATGTTGTCCTCCTTTTCCTTCTCTATAGGATGGTTGTCTAGTGTAACGACCTTTCCAATGTTCCCCCCTTCTAAAATTTAAAAACTATTGTGACTTGATAGCTTGTTTTCACTCTATTTTTTCTGGTACTTTCTTCCCCCTCCTTTCTCTCTGCCTCCCATCTTGGTGAATCCTTCAGGATCTTTGCCTGTGTTGGTTCTCGGATAATCCTCCCTTTTGTTTTGTGGGCAGTCTCTAAATAGGTGCCCATGTTCATGACATTTCTGACATCTAAAAGGGACATGTTCATAGTCCACCACCTGTACCCATTCCTCATCATAAACTTCTATGACAACTTCATCCGGGAGTGCTCTCGATAGATCCATTTCCACACATATTCGTGCGAAGGAGGTATATTTACCTCGTAGAGTTATGTCTCCCTTTGGTTTCCAGTTGTTTCTTATCCATGTGTACAGATTCTTCTTTGTGGGCCATATACCCATAAACTTGCATATAATAGCATACGTCGCCATGTGATCTCTGTGCACCTGCAGTGCAGGATCATTCAGAACCACCCGGGGTTTGATGGTTGACTTGGGCTTACAGGGTCCTGCAGCAGATTTGTACACATTTTTCTGACTGCTGTCCTCTGGTCTCTCCTCCCTTCGGACCGCCCATGAGTTTCTTCTTGTTCATCAGATTTGTTGCTTTCCAATTCTTTTGAGTCTGTCTTCTTTTTCCGGCCTCCAAGGGTTTCCTAAATCCATTCAAACTCGTTTCCCTGCTTCTATTTGATACGACATTACTGTAGGAGGGAGTGGAACTCCCTCCTCCTGGCCCCTCCATTATTACTAGCTCGCTCCTCCTGTTGCTCCCTGTTCTAAACCCTAGCTCCGCGTTAGCTCCAAATATTCGAAAGAATAGACTTAATTCAATCAATCATAAAATTTATATTCATATTGATAAATATATAATAATAAAATACCTATTATAATAAAAGTATTATTATTATATTAATTAATATTTCTTTATGTGACCAAGAGGAACCAGCAGCCCACTTGACACCTAACTACTATAACCTTGGAGTTTACGACTTGCCTCCTCTCCTAAGCCGGGTCGCAAACGGGGGATTTGGAATATGGGTGGGCATGGGGATTTGATCTGGGTCCTCGAGTTCAACGATTTCACATATCTCAGATACCAATTGAGTTGCCCCTAGGCCATTTATTTAATATAATTATGAATTTATATTTAAAAATAATTATAATATTACATTTTAAATGATTATTATATTCTATTTTTATTATTAGGTTATTATTTGTTGACACCTATTTTCCAATTGGTTAGTGTGGAGCCGATGGACAAAGGAGTCCAAGAGACCTTTGAAATGTGGAACCCAATGGTCACAACAATGTACTATAAATGTATATCTCTTGTTAATAAAAATTGTACTCTCATGATTTATCATTCATATTGTTCTTGCTCTCATGTGTGTTTAACATGGTATCAGAGCAGGCGTATTCCTGCCCTGCATAATTAATTTGAGCCATTTGTTTTATGGCCTCTCTGCAGTTTATTTCTGCCATGAAATTCATGAATATTTTCTCATGAATATTTCTTCAGCTAAATTTTAGCTGCAACCTTATTATACTGTTGCTGGTGTCTGCTCTCCATATAGAAGCGTAGAAGCGCCTCCATACTCCTGACAATGCCTGCACTACCTCTGCCGTGGTGGTTTGACATGGTTTCATGCAGTATGCTCACTGCCGGGCTCTCAGTCCCTCTGTCCACTCTCTAAACTTTGTGCATAGACCAGTCCGCCCAACCTGACATGGTATTACGCCTCTGACATCGTATTACTCCTCTGGCAGCCAAAACAAGTATACTCACCATCGATTTATCTATTTTATTCAGCTCAGAATGTGACCTAAACAGCTCTGCTTCTCTCTTCTTGGCCTGGCCTCTTCGTACGATTCATCTCCCACGCTTTTGCGAACATAGACACAATCCAGTCCTACGTTCACATCATCCATAAGCCCTTTAGTAAACTCGTAGATTACAGGGACAACGACCAGAGTTCTTTCGCCGTTTTTTGTCCACCAGTTAGATAAACCGCCACGTTTTTGTCCCCATGCGGCAGCCTTTAGGGTATTACTCATCTTCTTCGATACGGTGATGGTGGCTGTGTGTACATCTGGAGCAGCAGTAGCAACGACAATAATGTATGTCGCTCACAGAGGAAACACCAAAACCAACTGGTTTTCCATCTGTCAACAGTTAAATTCATTCTGTGACCAAGCGATCGACGCTCTTGGTGCCTCTTTCGCCGTAGTTGTCTTACTAATTCTTCTAGTCCTGTTATCTGCTTCAACTCTCCACAGGCACCGCGCAGAGTTTTAGGGAAAAAGTTAGATTTCAAATATCTATGACAGATAGCCATAATCACAACTATAACAGGTATAAAGTCGTTCTGCTTGTCTTGATATTTAAAACTATCAAAAGCAATTATCATAAGTTACACGGAAAGTACAGAGCTTGTAAAGACTTGGACACAGTCTCAGCTGCCGTGCGATGGTCTTCGTAAACAGATTGTTGTGCCTCATTTCCTCCGTTTTCAGCCTCACCGGTCAGTTTAGGATCAGATTCTGAATTATTTGTTGATGATTTTCGTGTTTCTACCATTGCCAAATTCTGCTCGTGATGTTTCATTTCTTTCTTTTTCTTCTTAATGCCACCAGCTTTTACATCGAGAGCTTTGCCTTTTAGCTTCAGCTTTCCTCCCGCCACATTTCCATATGCTGACATCCTTTCCAATGATGAGCACCTAGGTTCATCATTGAACACTCCCTGCGCACCTGATGCTCTATCAAGTCGTTCCATCCTTGTTAGTGAGGACAATGTATTGTTGTTTGACTGTCAAAGTTCTTTGTGCATGTCTGTGACATTTCAAGAAACGAGCTCAGTACACCCATTTCCTATTCTCTATTCTTCTACCCTGAGATGAGTTGCTTGGGATATTAGGTTGTTATAGAAACATATTATTGGTTTAGGCATGCATAAGTTGCGGTTTATGATAGTTGGACATTTTCCTGTACTCATGTTGATACTTTCGATGAGGGATGAGCTCATGGAGCCATGCCACTCACACGTCGGCTGCTGAGAACATAATTGTTAGGGCACAGGTGCGAGCTTGAGGACCCAAATCGCTACGGCCCCAACAAATCTGAGGGTTTTCTATTGCACTATGGTTATATACTTGGTTTGAGCCAGAGTTGTTTAAGTTATATTTGATGTAAATTTTAACGTGCTTGATGGAGCCACAATTAAAAAAAAAGAAGGAAGCAGTCAGACATTGAGTGTTGAAAAAACCTATGGAATAATGAACACAAAATGCAAGATAACATACAATATTGAAAGATTTCAAACTCCTGGGAGATTCATTTCTCAACAAATAAGTCACCTTTAAGGTGATAATTGATTATTTGAAGGATTTGCATGTCACCGAAAGCTGTTGGACAGAAGACTTTGAAGAGTATAGAGTTCCTTTCGAGCCGCGTTTATTTTCTTCATTTCTTGCAAGAGGTTTTCAGGAAAGGCAATGCAAGCAATGAGCTGTGCTGTAAGTGGTTTTCATCATCTAAAAGATTTGCATTATCAGGGGAAGCTGTTGGAATAGAGAATGCTATTTGAAGAGTTTGGATTTGCTTTGATTTTTAGTGTTATATATGATGAAGTTTTTATGACAGTAGTAGCATAGTTATCGTATATGAATTGCGTAACTGAATTCTATTCGTGCTCCGGTTTTGGATGGTTTTAATACATTGTTGCTTCCATACATACGATGGTATTATTAATATGATGTATGCTCGCTAGGTCTAAAGTTGATATCAAATTAAAATTTTGAAGTTCTTCCACAAGTATTTGTCCAACGTATTATATATTTACATGAACCAACAACAAGGAATGCACCACCTCTGCTGAATGTAGCTGTGATACCCTTCAGCGTGGAGTTTATTCTGACATTGTGGGCGCCACGAAACACTGTACTGTTGACTAATATAATCCAGAGGACCAACACTATATAGTTTGCTAAGTATTTGGACATGTAAGGAGGTCTATCACTGTTGTTTCAGCGTGCTAGAGATTCATTCCAATGCCCATGACATGGTGTTATAATTATTGAAGTTTTGATAGCCATCATTTCTGATTTGAAAGTGAAGGAGTACTTGAAGGATCCAAGCAAGTTTGCAGTTGTTGTTGCCCCAATTGTGGCATTGTATTTAAAAGCCATTAAGGTTTCTGTCTACATATATATGCATTGATTCCCTGATTCATTTGCTGCACATTTATACAAGATATTGCTGTGTACTGTGAGTGGATATTACTTTTGTGCATTAATTAATAATTGTGATAATTTTTTAAGGTGTAAATCTGACATTGAAGAAAAATGGCCAGAATCAATGAAGTATTAGAGTTCATGAAAACTCTTATACAATCTACTGTTGATGACACATTACAAATCAGCAAAGGATCTCTCTCAGAAATTCAGACATGTCTACAAAATGCACATGAAAAGATT
>APFE030559805.1:71807-105309 GCA_000404065.3 Pinus taeda
AAAATAATAATAATTTATTTATTTATTTAATTTTTAATTAATAATTAATTATTGAATTTAGGCAAAAGTGCATTGGCTAAATCTACCTTCACGAAAAGCAGGTGCGCGCTAGGTTTGTGCGAGCTCCACAATCTCTCCTAGGTGCCTTTGGTTCTGGCCCTCAGGGTCCTGCCCGCCATGGCAAACCCGCTACAACATCCTAGTGCCTGCTCCTTCAAGGATATGGTCTTTGGTCAGCCGCCAGACCAAGTTTCATTCTTCACAAAGTTTGCCTCCAGCCCTACCTTTTGTACATCACCAGGAGGAAGCTCTGACAAAGAAGAAACTACTCATCCACAACAAAATGCGCTGCTAAAAAGGAACAAAGACACAGTGAAAAGATCAACCAAGAACACTCGGGCAGACAAGGGCAAGGCCACAGACTCACCCTTCCCTGCCAACGTCAATCCTTCACAATCTCAGGAGCAACCACGAGATTAAGGGAAAAATACCAAGAATAACTATAATCCCAAAGCCAAGAAAATCCCAAAACTGGAAATCCAGGACCCTAGGGTAGCTAAATATAGAGAATACATGCAGGAACACGCAGTTATATGCAAGTTCATGGGAATATGGCCAACTGAAAGAGCCCTGAACTAGTGAATTCAGAGAAAATGGACACCCAAAGGGGAGATCAGACTTCAGCTGGGTTCCAAAGGATTTTTTACAATCATCGTTGACCTCCTAGAAGACAAAGACAATTTTTTTGAAGGAGGACCCTATTTTTTTGAGATTCTGGAGGGAGAACATCACACCAAAAAAATAGGATTTTTCTAGGGTTCCAATATTGGTACGACTCTACTCCTTATCAACTGATTACTGGGCTCCTTAAGTCTTAAAAGGTATAGGAGACCGGTTGGGGGAGTACATCAAAATGTCTGAAGGAACCAGAACGGGTCACTATGTTTCCTACGCACGAATCTGCGTATATATAGACGTCCCTGGTGCCTTGCCAGAAGCAATCAAATTAATCTTCAGGGATGAAGTCTAGCTGCAAAGTATAGACTATGAACAAATTCCCTTCCGATGCAGAAAGTGTCACGAGCATGGGCATCTTTTCCGAGATTGTCCCATGAATAAAACCCCTAAAACACAAGAGTAAGCAAATAAACAAAAAGACAACGAAGGGTTCACCAAAGTAATCCCCAGGAACAAGAATAACAGGAAGAAAGCCATACCCAAGAAGAACCTATACAAAGAAGCAAGCCAAAATCAGTTCAAGGTATTGAACAATAACCAAGAGAAAAGTGACCCTAACAAAATGATAGCAAAAGAAGCAGGAGAGGAAGAAATGCACCTAGTAGACAACGACCAGGATGGAAGGGATACAAGTAATACCAATAGAGGTAAGGAATAGGCGCTAAAGGATACATAAATGTAGCAAGTAGAAACATTGGAAACACCAGAGGAAAACGCAATAGAGGAATCTTTGTAGGGGGTAGACCTTGCAACAATTGTAGAGGAATGGAAAAAAAAAAGGAATAAATGCCATATCAGAACAATAGTTACAAAAAATTGAAGGAGCTTATCTCCTCTAGGAAGAATTAAAACTCAAAGCCCACTATCCAGCACAAGAAAATACAACTTCAAAAGGCATATTATCCAACATCCCAGTAGAAGGACTCAACCTCAAAGGCTCAAGCAGAAAGAGAGGACGAAAGACCACCAATCAGCTCCTTCAAGAACTGGGAGCCAAGCTAATAAATGAAGGAAAGGTAAAGGCTCTAGCTCTATACCCATCTCCATGTCAATGAATTACATCTCTTGGAATATTAGGGGACTTGACAGTCCTGGGAAGAAACACATCTTAAAAAGCAGAGTATTGTCTGATCATCTCGACATCCTGCTCATTCAAGAAACGAAACTGGACTCGCAGACCCTCCACCCAGGGTCGCGCCACCACAGGTGGCGGGTGGGCGGAGGGGCGATTCTCAAGAATCGCCCCTCCTCTCCTTCTCAATTGATGCTTCAAGCCTTACAACTCCTTGGATAATACGACTATAGGCACGATGGGGGGCATAATGACTTTTTGGAAAAATTCCAAACTCGACCTAATATCTTCTCTGGCCACTCACCATTCCTTGACAGTGTTAGTATAACAATATATATATATATATTATATTATAATATATATATATATATATATATATATTATATATAAGATCAAGTTTTAGAGAACCCCATTGTGCCATTTTCATGGATGCAAATTTCATTGTCCATCATTTCCCATGGACCCGACTAGCCTTCTTGGTTGTCATACTACTTTCCACTTAGTTATGGACACATCATACATTACATGTCAAATAAAACCATAGTTTCATACTATTGTACTATTGTTATTCACACAAACAATTTTCAACATGTACATAATTTAGGAGCGATGCTCCAGTATACACTAATGATGGTCTTTCTTGGCCCATCTCCCAAGCCCAAACTTTCTATTTTTTTTGTTCCTTCTCTTTATTTACGTGCAGGGCCTCCTCGACTCTCTTACCAGAGCTATGTGGCTTCTCTACCATACCCAAAGAATTTGTCTCAAGGCCCCAAGCCTGGAAATCGAAAGGAAATTTCAAAATAAACAAAGGGAAATCAACAAAAGAAGGAAGTCACAACAACAATTATAAAAATTTCAACACCATAACATGGCCATGTGCAATTCAATAATCAAGGCAATAAACAATCCATGAGACCAACAAATTAAAAACTCAACTCATAAGTATTAAAATAAAGAAGTCCCAAAAATTGAATCGATTCCCATGAGTATCAGAGTTTAGTGTGTCCATTTTTATACACACATATATAAATATATTTTAGTCTGATATTTTTCCCAAGGTTCTTAGCAACCCTAAAGTCTCAATTCCCTTTAAGTAACTCATAGGGGAATTCCTTTCCAACATATGTGTCCACATATTATGGAGCTTGAGGGGATTCCCCCTCCTACTCTTCGGCATGGAAATTGAAAGGAAAATTCAAAATAAACAAAGGGAATTTAAAAAAAGAAGGAAGTCACAACAACAATTATAAAAATTTCAAAACCATAGCATGGCCATGTGCAATTCAATAATAAAGGAAATAAACAATACATAAGACCAACAAATTAAAAACACAACACATAAGCATTAAAATAAATAAGTCGCAAAAATTGACTCAATTCCCATGAGTCTCAGAGTTCAACATGTCCTTCATTTTTATACACACATATATAAATATATTTTAATCTGATACTTTTCCCAAGGTTCTTAGCAACCTAAAGTCTCAATTTCCTTCAAGTAACTCACAAGGGAATTCCTTTCCAATATATGTATCCATATATTATGGAGCTTGAGGGGATGCCCCCTCCTCCTCTTTGACATCTTGCATTATTGATTCATATCCTTGTGTCTTGTAGGGGTTGTCCTCCTTTTTCTTCATATGGGGACAATCCCTTCTAAAGTGTTTCTTCCTACAGAACCAACATGAGATGGGCTTATTTTCCTTTTTAGCCTCATGGGGCCTCTTCATACTACTATCATTTTCCCCTTTTGAGGATTTAGTTTGATATGTCAATTCTTGCAGATGTTTTTGTAGTTCAGAGTTCCACTCAACCAATTCTTGTTGTTTTCTAGTGAGCTTCGTAATTTCTTCCTTTCATATCTTTATCTTAGCTTCCAAGTTCTTAAGCTCAACATTCCAGTCCTTGAGCTCAACTACAAATTACTAAAGCTTCTTTTTCTTTCAAGAGAGATAGAACTCTACTCTACTCATCTCTAGAGATCCAAACCTTGGACCTACTAATCTGTTAATTCTGTAACAAGGCATCAACTTATTCCCAAATAGAGTTGAAACCCTTGTTTTGCATTTCTTCTATGATAGGGCCCATTCGACAAATATTGAAACTAGAAGCTCTGTTACCACTTTGTAACATACTCCCTATTATCCCTAGCCCCTACTAATGGTAGGTGGAAGAAGTTACTCTGATGACCCGACCTCTAATATCTTGTTATGGAAATGGGGTTCAATTTTTTTTTCAACTTCCTAAAAGCTTAAAATAGATAACATCGTTTCATTTGTCTTGTTAAGACCTTTCCGATTATTTAAAATTTGCCTCAATCCAACTCCCGGATCAAAAGATATGCCTGATTAAATTTTGGCCTATCAGAGAGTGTCATGTGCTTTTCACCTGCCACATGGCACCTACGTGGTCCCCACGTGCACATCCTTGTTACAACCTCCTCATCACCGCAGGGGAATTCCTTTCCAATATATGTATCCATATATTATGGAGCTTGAGGGGATGCCCCCTCCTCCTTTTCGACATCTTGCATTATTGATCCATGTCCTTGTTGCTTGTAGGGGTTGTCCTCCTTTTTCTTCCTATAGATACAATCCCTTCTAAAGTGTTCCTTCCTACAAAACAAACATGAGATGGGATTCCTTTCCTTTTTAGCCTCATGGGGCCTCTTCATACCACTATCATTTTCCCCTTTTGAGGATTTAGTTTGATATGTCAATTCTTGTAGATGTTTTTGTAGTTCAGAGTTCCACTCAACCAATTCTTGTTGTTTTCTAGTGAGCTTCGTAATTTCTTCCTTGCAGATCTTTATCTTAGCTTCCAAGTTCTTAAGCTCAACATTCCAGTGCTTGAGATCAACTTGCAAATTACTAGAGGTTCCTTTTCTTTCAGGAGAGCTAGAACTCTACTCTACTCATCTCTAGAGATCCAAACCTTGGACCTACTACTATGTTAATTCTGTAATAGAGCATCAATTTATTCCCAAATAGAGTTGAAACCTTTGTTCTGCATTTATTTTATGATAGAGCCCATTCGGTCCAAATATTGAAACTGGAAGCTCTGTTACCACTCTGTAACATACACCCTATTATCCATAACCCCTAGTAAGGGTAGGAGGAAGAATTTACTTTGATGACCTGACCTTCAATGTCCTATTATGGAAACGAGGTTTAAATTTTTCATATTTTTCAACTTCCTCAAAACTTAAAATAGATAACATCGTTGCATTTGTCTCATTAAGACCTTTCCAATTATATAGAATTTGCCTCAATCCAACTCCCGTATCAAAAGATATGCCTGATTAAATTTTTGCCTATTAGATAGTGCCATGTTCTTTTGACCTACCACATGGCACCTATGTGGTCCCCACGTGGACATCCTTGTTACAACCACCTCATCACCACATGGTAGCTCTACCCTAGTTGTCAACTTGTTGATGCCATGACACATATTGTCCCCTTTCCATAGCTCATATATATATATATATTTATATATTATATATATTATTTACAAGGTGTGGGTATGTGAACCCTTCTATGTCACCTTAACCTAGGAGTAAAATCTCGGCGGTATCCTATGGAGTCACCCATTGTAACTTCTGGGGAGGAGCTTTCGGGGTTACGTGGATCCCATGTGGACCCCTCATACAATGCATCCAAGTGCCATTTGTTGCAGTTGTGCGCTAGGGCTCCACCCTGCCACATCGCCCCAACCTCTTCCTTTTATGAAGCATTCTAAACCATCGAGGTTACGTGGAGTCCACACAAGTGAGTAAATTTCTCTTCACAACTAGAACAACCCTTTCACGTGCACGTCTTTACCTCCTAGTGGGCCTCTCAGTGCCACATCACCCATGGGATTAACTCCTGGTTGGATTGCACCTAAATCCACAGAAAATCATCGGGGACAAGGCATTGGGGTGAAGTTAGCAACCCTTTATGTCGGGGTGACGTCACCCTCCATGTGGCTCCCCTTTAGGTGTGCCATGTGTCACTCATTTACTAGCCACTTGGCCTCACAAAACCCCCAAATATGATTGACACATGTCTTGCTCTCCGTTCACCACATGGAATTGAGGCCATGTCCCCTACCATGCTAGCCATGGGTCCCACCTGGTTCTCCTCTGCATGGTAAAATTTAATTTCACATTATAAAGAAACTCGGTCCATCCAATGGTGGGGAGTGTGCTTGTCAAACAACGATGGAGATTCAACAGAGCTTGCCTTGCAAATGAGCCCCACTATACCACATCGTCCTGATGACATCCATGCATGCCTCCTCTTGAAACCTCTGAGGTAATTACTCTGAGGCTACGTTGATGGCATTGATGTTCCTACGCACCCAACAACTCAAATCTCATCCTCTTTGCATTTGGCCATGGCTCCCGACCCTATGATTTGACATGGGTCTACCATTTAGCCTTCGGTGAATGAATTCTAGCTCCCGTAGTGAATGAATGCATACACTTGAGCCCCAAACCTTAGCCTTATTAGTTTCATAAAAAACACGACAAATATCTATCCATTCATTTATACTAAGGTCATTTTGATAAATTTGAAGCTCATAACATTTCAAGAAATCTACAAGCCTCTTGGACTAAAAATTAAATAGAGAACTAGATCATGAATCCATACCATAATTCATTCATTTACCCTTCAAACCATACAAGAAATCAGCATAAAATATATTTCTTTCTATGCACAAGAATTTATATCAATCAACATGCTCGAAATTAACACAAAAATACACCTATTCCTTGAGAAAATGATCAAGGAATAACCTCTCATTCTCACTTAGGGAAATAGGCATCCCTTGTTGATAAATCAAGCCATTTATCAGTACATTAAACACAAAATGCACTATGTATACAATAAATAGATAACTTCAGACAATTAGATTATAGATTCATAACAACAATTTATAAAAAGACATAGGACATGCAAAGCATTTCATCGAATAAGCCTTATGCATCGACATCCTACAATCATGTATCATTTCTCAAAGCCACAAATTGAATTCCACAAAGGGAATCTTTAATTTGTTAATTGATTGCACTTAATTACAAAAAGGTGAATGACAAAACTAAAGGTGGGTTCGACTTCAATTTTCCACCCAACCATAGACCTACTATAGCCAAAATCACTTACAACAATCACCCTTGAGCCAAATCCACAATCTAAGGGGAAATTTCTTCAATGGTTTTCAATAGGAGGTCATACTCAACTCAAAGAGGACATGGATCACTTATAAAATCATGTGGTCTATCATCTCTTTAGCAAGTACCCTGAGTCATTTCTCAACCAATTCTTGGCAAGAACTCATTCCCTTATCCTCTGAATTTTCTTGATTTCCTCCAGACCTCAATTTAGCTTCCCAGGGAATTTCATTCCCTTCGCTTTTTAGGTCTTTCCAACACTTCTCATGTGCTTCCCCAAGAGGAAAATCCAACCCCAACATTGTTGTGAAAATTCCTTTTTATAATTTCTCGTGGGTGTCTCTTCATGTTCCTCTTGGACTCTTCTCTTCTTTTTCTTATTATTTCCACCATAAAATTGATTGAATGTGCCAACTAACCCCACTTGTGTATTTTTCCTCTTCCTCCTTAGATCATGAATCTGTGGTATCACTCTTCAGGACGTTACATAAAAATATACTCATTTATAATTTAAGGTGTCATTACATTACAAAAATGATGGGGAAAGCATGCTAGGGGTGTCACAACTTGGATGTTTGCATGAATGCAAGAAGTTGGCTTTGACATTCCTAGGTTGTGGTAGTGTTCATGCAATGAATGTGGGCCTAGTGGAGCACATGGATTGGGAGGATCACTGGAGTTCTTAGAAGCTTGTAGGAGGAGATTTGGATACATCTCATGGAGCATCTTTTCATTAGAGCCTTTCTTATGCACTACATCTCCTTGGAACATGGCATGTGTACCCTTGGAGTGTAAGAAATCATATGTGTGTTCCTGCTTGTGGATCTATAAGTTGCAAGTAAGTGTTTAAACCCCCATAAGTTTTGTTGGACTCCCTTATCTCTCAAAGATATATAAATGAAAGAGTCCTTTTATCATGCTCATTGTTGGTCACTATTGTGTTAGAGATGTGACTAACAAGAGTGTACTAATCTCACATCCTCTTAGATATTTGTATTTGTACTTTCCCTCTCTTGTCTTGGAGGTGCTAGGTCTTCTTGGGGGTTTTGGAGCATCTTGAATACTAGAGTTAGGTTTTCATCCCTTGGAGACATAGGGGCTAGGATTTGTGATTAAACCCTAGATTGTACTTCTTGAATGAGTGGAGAAGAGAAGACGCATTGCCAAGGAGGTTTGTTAGTGTTAATGCTAGTTTGTGGAGTACTTTTGGTGGAGTTATTGTTTTCTTTTTTTCCCTAGCTAGGATTTTGGAGAGCTAGAGGATTGCACTAGCCTTGGCATAAGACTATGGGATGTACATGACCTTCAACTTTGTACAAGTATATGAGACTTTTAGCTATCCAAAATTGTCTTAATTACAAATTTATTTTCAACCATTTATTTCTTCATGATTTTTTATTTTCTGGCACGTATATGTCTTGTTGATTTGACATAACTTAATTCTAAAATTATTAAGTGATATAACATTAATAATCAACAAGATATGGTTGATTTGTTGTTCTATTTACAGCTATCATAATGCAAATATCAGATATGTTTTATGCATGATAAAAAGGCTATAGAGGGATGAAATTTGGAATACTTTGGTCATTTTTCTCTTGAATTTCCTAGTGAATTGGGGTTGTTAAGATGTAAAATATTGGATGTTGCTACTAATGTTTTATTTATATTTTGTAATAACCTTAAGGTTGAAAATTCATAGAGTTAAGATTCAAGAAACAATTCAGAAATAATATATATTTTTTTAGTTGCATTAATTTCTCTAGATTGAGGAAGTTTCTACATTGTATTAGAGGTTCTGGGGTTGAGGCCACTCTAGGTCTAAAAAAGGATTGATATTTTAATTGTGGTGTACCTAGGACAGGTGTTGGACCTTGTTAATGTTGTTGGGTGTGAAACTTTCTTTTTCTTGGGAAAAGCACTTGGGCCACAGAAAAGGTTTTGTCTACATTATTTATTGTTGATTTGTGCACTTAAATATTTCTTTAGTATGTGTAGGTTGACTCTTGGTCTTAGAGAGTGTGATGGGTTGAAATATGCTTCCAATTTTGTTCCATGGAATCTTATGTTATAGATGCTTATGTAGGAAGCTAAATTTTTTAACCATGTTCAAAAGGAAATTCTAGAACCTATTTATCCAACACAGTTAGATGCTCATTGAAAGAAGAAATCCAAGGCTAAGAGAATCATTATTGATTTAGTGAAGGATCATTTCAACTCTCACATTATAATGAAGAAGACAAGTAAGGATATATTTGGAGCCTTGGTTGAGTTGTTTCACAATTCTCTGGTTTCTCAACTAAATCTTTTGAGCAACTTGCTTTCGGTTGTTTGTATGAGCAAGGCATATGCTTTGGTGAGCTACTTAATTAATATGATTGAGTTGAGAGATCAATTGGATCTCATTGAAACATAGATTGGTGGTCATTATTTAAATATACTTTCTCCTTCCTGGAAGCCTTTTGTTCTAGGTGTTTTTTCTTGATATACATTTTAAAGAGTTTGTAAGCTTTGGATTGATCTTGTTAGGGAAGAAATTAAAATGTAGTCTTGTTCAACACAACAAATGGAAGCAGATGTGATTGGTATCATAAAAAATATGAAGATATAATGATAACATGAACACATAAAGGAAACCAAGATTGCATTCATAGTGAGAAAGAAAAAGATGTATTATAAAGGGTTACAAGCTAGTTGAGTCATTCCACTTTTTGAATGTGGGATGGATTGTGTTGGACACCTAATCCTCTAAGGGTTATGGTGTGGAAGATAAAACATCAAAGGGAGTCCAAGAGACCTTGGAATATGGAATCCAATGGTCACTCCCATGTATTATAAATGTTTATCATTTGTTAATAGAAAATGTATTCATGCTTTACCTCATTTGACTGTCAACATTCCATGTGCATCTAACATGGTATCAGAGCTGCAGGCGAATTTATACCCTACTCAAATTTGAGCCACTAAGTGTGGTCTCTCTATGCATGTCAATTCTGCATGCATGCTGATAGAACTTCCATTATTGTGTGCATGCCTATTTCATGCTGCACACTGTCCAGCTGACCTCTCTCAGCTAGATTTGTGCTGGGTTCTCTATCCACGACCTCAAATAGCAAAAACGCACCCGCCTGGACTCTGCACCTGAGCGCTTTGCCAAAGGTATTTATTATTCAGTCATAACTCCTTTTCTTATGTTTTGTTAATTGTCGCAACTCTACTAGCCCCTGCAGAATCATTCCTCCTTATTCACTCTCACAACACTACATGTCTATTACTCTTCCAATTGCATCAGAGATTCAACATTTACGGTTTCCAGCGCTTGACACAAAAAGATACCAAGAACCTCAAGATTTACAAGATTTGAAATATTTGTGAGTGCCTTCAAATTGCTGCAATTGACCAGCATCAATTTTACCAGTGGTGATGGAAAGGCTTCAATCGGCATATGTGATGACGAAACTCCTCGGTAATTTATGACTAACCTCTCGCCAAAGGAAATCGGTAAATTTGTCAATAGTGGACTCCCTAATCTGAGTTCTTCTAATTTGTTAAGCAGTTCTAAATTATCAAGTAATCGTGATACACAAGTATCGCGTAAATGAGGCATTTTAAAGATGATTGATATGCCATTCTGCTGGGCAGCTGTATCAATTGAGCACAACCTCTGAAGTCAACATACTGAAGTGTTGATATTTCCTCGAGAATATCTGTGGGGATGGAAAGATTCTTGCAGTCTCTCAATGCTAGATATTGGAGGTTCTACATGAGTATCGCGTAAATTGAGGCATTTTAAAGATGATTGATATGCCATTCCGCTGGGCAGCTGTATCAATTGAGCACAACCTCTGAAGTCAACATACTGAAGCGTTGATATTTCCCCGAGAATATCTGTGGGGATGGAAAGATTCTTGCAGTCTCTCAATGCTAGATATTGGAGAACCTGTTAAAAAAAACTAGTTGGGTAGGTCTGACCAGCTTGGAAATGATGCGACGGGAAAGACTAGCGTGGAAGACGAGTAATAGCTGGAGTCATACTTTTTTGTCAAACTTATGATATCTCATGCAAATTTTGTGGAATATCCAAAATGGTAAAAGGATTTGTTGCGTATCTCTTTGTATCTCGATGATGAGGTGAGTTTATTGCAAATTAGGTTTCCAGATTAAGGTAAGACTGAGTCCATTTCGCTGCTCCTATCATTGATTCCATGCATTATCATCTCGATGGGATGTGAAACAACCATTAGATGTGTTGCAAGGAACAAATGAAGCATGGTGTATTTTTCATAGATATATGGGATTGAAGCAAATTTGACACTGAAGTTGTATCGTTGGTACATGAACTGAGGGGTATAATCATCCTTGATTTAGGGCCTATCGAAGGACTCTTTGTACTGCTTCCACAATTTCCTCTCCACCTGTAGCAGATGAAATCGCTTGACGGAGACTACCCCCTTTGTCCTCGGTAAGAGCTATGGCCAAATGTATAGGAGTGTATTAGGTGTGACCAGATTCTGTGGCGATCTCTAGACCCGCAGCTAGAGCCTCATTTGTTTTGTGTGTAAATTTCTCACGATTCATTTTATGTTGCGCATTGTGAAATCAGTTTTGTGCGATATACCAGCTGATATGCTTATCAGACTTGGAGTTTGACTACATCAATCCTTATGATTCGACAGCCAGAATAAATATGTCACCTGCAATGTATTCCAGCCTGAAGTATTTGTAGAAGAACAAGCATAATTTCTATTTAATAAGTATTCGTTGAATAAAGTGAAGCTAGGTGTAGATGTGGGGAAAGTAACTCTTGTTGTAGCTTGAATTTTCGAGTAATTGTTATTCCTAGACACTTACTGGACATAAATACATGTTTTCCTTTTCATTGCCACTTCTTTGATAAAACCTCCAAATCAACGTGTTGATTCTTACAAGAAAACGATTCTACATCAACTGACTTGAGATGGGATTTCAACATCTTCTGAGACCCTGATCTGAATGACCCTTATTTGAACTCTGTATGGATCGAACCCGCTCTTGAGAGGATAATGACATTATAGCTTTGAAGAAAACAGTTATTGACTTGTTGATTCCAGAGGTGTTGATTACTTGTATTGACCGCTGCATAAGTGTGTACGGTTCATGAAAGTAGTGTTCTTTTAGCATCACAGTGATTGTTGCTGGTTGATTGGAACATTGATTGTTAAAGCCCAGAAAATGGCTTTAATTTATGATGTATTAGATTTATTAAATACTTTGATACAATCCAATGACGATGGGATGGTAAACATCAACAAGGACAACCTTTCCGATATCAAAAACTATCTGCAGAATGCACAGGAAAAGATTGATTTTTTGCAGCTTGAATCTCAACTACAACACAAAGAATTACAGCAGTGGAGTCATCATCCTGAACCTGTTTATGTTCAGAAGATTGAAACGGACTCCCGTAAACAGCAAGACAATAATGTTACAGTTCATTCAGATTTAGTACCCAATGAAGCAACAGTTGTACATGCAGATGCAAAAGTTCAGTTTGCACTTCCCAAGCCCATCATCAGACCTTGGGAAGAGCTTGTCCACAACAAGCACAACATTGGTCTTGGATATGACAAGGATGTGTCCTTTCATATTCCAGATTATTCAAAGCCCATCCAGTTTCATAGTGCTGGATTCCTTCATGATAGTTCACCTTCAGCTATCCCAAATTCTGCTCCTCTTCCACAACTACAACAACAAATTGTGAAATGCCAACATTGTGACCGAGATGGTCACATGAAATATCATTGTTTTGATCTTCATCCATGTAAGCACTGTCATAAAACCAGTCATTCTTCAAACAGATGCTTCAGAAACAAACATCCTGCAAGAACAAAGATTCATCTTGGATGGATCGCTTCTTGGCAATGGGTTTCAACAACCAAGAAGATATTTCGCTCATACAACAAGATTTGTTCTCGAATATTGAAAAGTCTTGCAATTGAGAACTTCTCATCTTCTCACCTTATATTTCACAGGGGGGGAAATGATGGTCATCTACAAGCTTCAAAGCCACATCAAGCGAGCTTGAGCCATAACCTGCCATACCAGATTCAGAGTTGTAGCCAGAGAAAAATATGCCCCTGAGCATGCCTTCAGTCGGTGATACCTCTTCAAAGAATTGGGGACACTTCCTCTAGCAGAAGACTTCAACATCTTGCCAGTTTTGGAAGAGTTCGAGGAATTGCATTAAGCATTCCAGAGTGGTTGGTCATCCTTAAACCATCACAGGTTGAGACCTCCCTTTTCAGGTTGAGGTTTTCCCTTTTATGCGGGGTGAGACCTCCTTTTCATGGTTGAAGGTTTCCCTCTTCAAAACATCAGGAGCACTTCCTCTAGCAGAAGACCTGAGTTTCATGCCAGACTTAGAGTTCTGAGCACTGCACTAAGCATTCCAGTGTTGGTGGTCATCCTTAAACCATCGCCCTTTATACCAACATTTCAGAGAGCGCATTCAGCCTAGTGCTGTCATGCATTTTTTCACATTTTGTATTACAACTCTCTTCTTGGACTCATACATAACCCTTCGGATTAAGGAGGGAATGTTGGACACCTAATCCTCTAAGGGTTATGGTGTGGAAGATAAACCGTTAAAGGGAGTCGACGAGACCTTGGAATATGGAATCCAATGGTCACTCCCATTTATTATAAATGTATATCATTTGTTAATAGAAAATGTATTCATGCCTTAAAGTGAAATAAGGCATAACATAATAAAATAATCTAAAGTTGAAGTGAAATTATTAATGATTATGTCTAGTATCGAATTAAATATTATAATCTAACATTTACTTTAATACTCTCCCTTAATGGTTATTCCTTGTACTTTACCTAAATGACCTTTTATACCCATCTACCATGTACTTGACCTAAATGACCTTGTATATGCATTTGTAGAAAGGTCTAGCTTCCTCATCAATTACAATATCTTTATTGAAGCTCAATTGATTGGTGTCAAGATCAACTAATATGTATGATTTATGTTTATTGTTGTACCCTATAATCATCAATTACTTTCTCTTAGTATTTAGGTTCTAACTTGGATCTCTTCTTATATGGAATCTGGGCATAAGTAGTGGAATTAAAGTGATATGACCCTAAGGGAAGGGGGCATATATGGGGTAAATGTGTTAAAAACCAGGATAATAATGAGGGGTGGGAAGGGGGTGTGGAAAGGTTGAATCAATGTTATGTAAATTTTGACAACCTTTAAGATTATTTACATTATCACTAATTAATCACAACACGACAAATTAAATTAAACAACTTACACATATGAGACACAAATATTTACATGGCAACCCATAAATAGATAACACCACAAAACTTATGTCTAAAAATTGTTGTAGGCTACAATCTATTGTTACATCAACTTTCTGGCACCAACCAGAAAGAGACACCCATCCCCTAAATTTACAAACACCCATTCAAAGGAAGCACCAACCTGAAGGAAACACCCACTTTCTAATATGCAGTCACCAACCTAATTTTCCTATTAGACCCCTTTACATTCATTTTCAAACTCAGACCCACATAATTTTGTCCTTTCAAGCTTTTGGATTATTTGTGTTGCTCTCACTACTTCAGCTCTAAATTAACTAAATATTCTGCTATATACAAACATGTTGATGCCAACAATTTATATATGCTCTCTTTTTTGCAAGACTTCTACTCAGATTTTCACTACTTGTTGAAAATAGCAACAAGAAATGTTAAAAATGACATCTAGAAATTCCAATTTAATTTGTCCTTGAATTAAATTGAGAATTAAATTGTAATTATATTCTCATAGCAACCTGTAAAAGTTAATTAAGTTAAATTGACTTAATTGACTTAGGAAATTCGAGTTGGAATTCTATCTAGAGTCATGTAGAGTGATCCCTAAATTTTAGGGGCCCAGGTTGAGTTATTATTGAGTTGTAATTATTTAATTTAGTTTAACTGAGTTAAATTTAGTTAAACTAGTTCTAACTGTTGGAGGAACTAGTGAGTTGCCAAGTGAATTCAATTGGATTTAATTCACATGCAATGATCAATCAGATAATTGATAAATCACTCAAAATAACTCATGCGTGTCAGTTCAGAGCAAGACCCAGTTGAGATTAGAGTTTAGGGACAGTGTACTATCAGTTGTATAATTTCTGAGTTGTACAAATGGTGCATGCAATCAGAAGAAGGCTTGAAATAAATCATTCCTTAATTAGAGAATTGCATTTAAAAGGAGGAATGAAGGCACACGTTTAATCATTATTTTGGTGAGAACAAGTTGGTCAGACCAAGTAATAAGAATCACAAGTTTGTGTGTGGAGCTTGTGTGCGCAAGGAAGTAGGGGCTTGGAAGGCTAGGAATTTGGCTAAGTATTGCCCAAAGGCAGACAGTCAAGCAAAGGATAGAAAATATTTGTGTAGGTTGAACAGAGCATATTGTATTCATCCAAGGTTTGCCTAGGAAGCAACGAGATAGATTGTACTTGTGCAGGAATTGTTCAGGTTGAATAAGCATTGTATTTTCTTCTCAGATCTTCTAGTTAATACAATATAGATAGTCGGGGTTTAGAGCAGTTGTTTTCCCCAGAAAAATATTGTGTTATGTGCGATTAATATTCTTCATTTTCTACTTATTGTTTTCATCGATCAATTTTGGTTTCCGCTAAAGAGTAGAGTAGATTTTTCTCTTGTGCTTTAGCAAATCACATAAGTTGTTGAATCTACAAGTAAAAATCTACATGGTATTGTAGCTGAAGGCATTATAGAAGAGAAGAATTCATAGTTGTGCTTGGAGATTGATGGAACTCTAGTTTAGGATAGATCCATAAGACCCTATGTGTAAACTTCTTAATGGAGCTAGAAGGTTGCTAGTGGGTAAATCAATGAGCCAATGTTAGTGACACAAAAATAGTTGTGATCATTGATATTGGCAGATTGAGGAGCATGAATTTTTTAGGCGACGAGTTTGCAGAGAAAATCTGTTTTTTTTTTTTCAAAAACAAATAGCATATATGGATTCTTGCGAAAAAATACCCAAATTCAAACAAACAAAAAAAATCGGTCGAATCAAAGTTTGGATGAGGGAGATATTGTCGATTTAAAATCAACTATTTTTTTAGAAAAATTTGTGACGGTGAGACAATTACAGTGTGAATATGAGTTTACAGAGTGTCCAGATGATGTGATATTTAGCAAAGGGAAGGTTTTCCTTAGACACATTGTCGCGAGACAGATGCAATAGATCGGTGTGTGAGTTAAGAACTTGTATGCTCTTGAGGTTGAAGATGCATGCAAAGCCTTGAGAAGCAAGGCAAAGGTTAGAGACTTGGTGGTTGAGAGGGAGTGTGAATTACCTCTCAACGTGCAGCCTAAGAAGCAGCCTCAACAAGTGGTGGAGCAACCACAATTGAAGAAGCAGAGAGGAGACTGAATGGAGACATCCACTCAAGCAGAGAACTCCAGTAGGGGGAAATTTCGAGCCAAGTGGGCAAAGGGAGCACACACAGCCATACCTTCAAGTGAGAGGTGGGGTGATGTGAAGTATTAGTCCCAAGAGTGCATAAATTTAGGTAGGGTACATTGAGAGGTTTTGTCTCATGGATCATTACCTTGCTATGTGAGCCCATAATACATAGTAGCATGATGGATCAATGGCGGTTGATGCAGTTAGATATCAGAGTGACAGAGGCAGAGGCTAGCAGTGGTCAAATACTGGGGAGCGCAGAGCAGAGTTGACAGCAGTGCAAATGGAACAGAGGCAGATTCAGTAGAAGCGCAGAGTTTTCAGTTGACAAAGGCAAAGCTAGTAGCAGTCAGAGACTTTGGTGACCGATGCATCATACTGATTCAAGTTGGATGTCTTTTGGTTGCAGATGTTGTAGTAGCAACAACAACAATAACAAGTGTTGCATGCAGAACATTCCAAAGGTACCGGATCGAGATAGAGTTGAATTTCTTTCTTGTTGAGAAGGAGTGTTGAAAATAGAAATAAGAAATGTTAAAAATATCATCTAGAAATTCCAATTTAATTGTTCCTGAATTAAATTGTGAATTAAATTGTAATTCTATTCTCAGAACAACTTGTAATAGTTAATCAAGTTAAATTGACTTAATTGACTTAGGAAAATTGAGTTGGGAGTCTATCTAGAGTCATGTAGAGTGATCCCTAAATTTTAGGGGCCCAAGTTGAGTTATTATTGAGTTGTAATTATTTAATTTAGTTTAACTAAGTTAAAATCAGTTAAATTAGTTCTAACTGTTGGAGGAACTAGTGAATGGTCAAGTGAATTAAATTGGATTTAATTCACATGCAATGATCAATCAAATCACTGATAAATCACTCAAAATAACTCATGCATGTCAGTTTAGAGGAAGACCTAGTTGAGATTAGAATTTAGGGACAATGTACTTTTAGTTGTATAATTTTCCAAGTTGTATAGACAGTGCATGAAATAAAAAAAAGGCCTAAAACAAATCATTCCTTAATTAGGGAATTTGCCTTTAAAATGAGGAATGAAGGCACAAGTTTAATCATTGTTTTGGTGAGCACGAGTTGGTGAGACCAAGCAATAGGAAGCACAAGTTTGTTCGTGGAGCTTGTGTGCGCAAGGAAGTATGGGCTTGGAAGGCTAGGAATTTGACTAAGTATTGGCCAAAGGCAGTGAATCAGGCAGAGGATAGAAAATACTTGTGCAGGTTGAACTCAAGGTTGAGCAGAGCATATTGTATTCATCCAAGGCTTGCCTAGGAAGTAGAGAGATAGATTATAATTGTGTAGGAATTTTTCAGGTTGAATAAGCATTGTATTTTCTTCTCAGATCTTCTGGTTAATGCAATATAGATAGTCAGGGTTTTGAGCAATTGCTTTCACCAGAAAAATATTGTGTTATGTGCGATTAATATGCTTCCTTTTCTGCTTCTTGTTTTCATCGATCAATTTTGGTTTTCGCTGAAGAGTAGAGTAAATTCTTGTCTTGTGTTTTAGCAAATCACATAAGTTGAATCTACAAGTAAAAATCTACAATGCTGCTCATCAAATTCTTCTCTCATACACATGCTCACACTTTACTTCACTCGCACAAGTCACACAATCTCACACAACTTCATATTTTCTATTCATCTGCAACACAATCCAACTTTTACATCACCAACACTCTTTCTTACTCGACCTCAAATTTTCATAAGGACAACTAACCATCTTGCATTGTTCTCTTCTTCTTTTATAGGTTTGTTCCTTCAATTACCATGGGTATAAATCCATGGTATTTACCCATGGTATTAATGGTTGACTGAGTCACTTAGCTTTACATACATGTTCACTCTCAGTAACTCCTTCGCTCCCTCAATCCACATTCACACCTTCTTACCTTCATGTTTTCATCCTCTCTTAGCTCAGCTCATGCATGCACAATATTTTTATAGAAAATTTGTAATTAAATATGGTGTGAGAGTGCTTTGGCACTTTCTATCCAACACCTTTCTTCATGATCGTGCACTATGGTCATCGGCTAAGACACATCGGGCATCAATATATTAGATCTTCTCACTAAACATGATGTGTCATTGTTTTGAGATTGAAGTACTGATACTGATGCTCTTGCGAGCTATCACTCAACACCTCATGGCTAGGAGTTGTGGCCCTAGGCTTCAACCACATTTGTAGTGTTTCTAGAGTCTGGGCCTTTGTTAATTGGCACACTCTATTTACCCCTAGATTTATGGATGCCCAAATGCTCTTCCTTCAACACAAAACCTTGAAAATAGGAGTTGTGACCTAGGTTATCATGTCAATACCATGTTTATGTCACTTTTGACCTCACCACACCAGATTGCATTCATGTGTCGCTGTCATGGTACCCTGATACTTCAATGTTGTCATTTGTTAAATGATCACAACACCACAATACTCCAGTGTTGTCATTGTACCCTGATACTCCAATGCTATCATTTGATCAATGATCTTGCGATGACTACCATTGTTGGTAAATTTCCCATTGCATTGGGAATTTTGTATCTTGGACCTTCAGAGTAATTGTTTGGGCTAATTTGGCCAAATAAAAATACACAAGGAACCCTTTCTAAACATGACCCCAACGCAAATCTAAAGAACTTAGGGTCTAACAAGTTATTCGACAGTGGACCAATCATTGGCTGACATTTGTCACTTCTGCCATCTCATTATTGAGCCATGTCACACTTCCTCTACCACATCTTGTTGACATCAACCCATCGTAATGGGGACATCATTGTGCCACATGTCACCCTCTAGCTGGTGCCACGTATCACCCAGAAACAACCCACTTGGAGACCCAAAATCACCAAATATAAGTGACATGTGTCACCCTTCCATATGGATATGTGTCAGTTGCCACATCATCTTATTGAGTCACCTACCATGTCACTGCTAACTCGACTATTGCTTATCATACCACCTGAAACCTACATGGATATGCCACTTGTCCCATTACATGTGTCGGCCACCGTTTGCTTCGCATCATTGTGTTGTGTGTAGTGGAGATCTCACTCGACGTTCTAATAAGTCCTTTGGCGTCTACCTCAGATACCTTGTGGCTAAAGGTTGTGATTAGGGGAATGTCACTCTACCACCTGCCACTCTACATTAACTAGCCATAGTATTCCAAAGGCACACCACATGTTCAAAAAATATCGATTGTCATAACTAATCCCGGGCCCCCCAACCTACTGAATAGTTAGCGGGGCGCTGGTTCAAGATTTTTCGCATATGTGAATTAACACGCCCCTACTTCTCCCAAGCACGTGACACAAATCCTATTGGCCTATCAAATCAGAAAACAAAGACCGTACTTCAACCCCCTTTTTTTTTGAATTTTAACGAGGGGGGATCTTGGCTTTATTGTATGTGCCCACGTTGAAACCATGATCATCTAGAACCTTATTCGAAATGCAACACTTCAAACCTAGTTTCCTCTTCATTCCTTTAGAGTTAGATCAAGTTCCATATATTGTTGGAAAGGTCTCCGAGAAGATTATTTAATCAAACACTTAGTTTCCTCACTGAAGAATAAATTTCTTCAAAGATATTACCTTCATCCATGACCTCAAGCTAGGAAACAATACACAATAACATATCAATGATAACACACCTAACAAGCTCCCATAAACTTGACACTTGACATCAATGACCTAGACTTGACATCGATGACAACAACTACTAAAAAATCATTTTTCACTGCCTCTTTTTCGCACTTCTCTTCGTTGGAATGAGTTCGAACTTGATGCTTAGAATGGAGGTTGAATTCCTCTATTTATACCCCTCTTCACTAGGTCTTTAGGGTGACTTAACAGTTGGATGCACGCCGACTTGTTCTCGCAACTTCTTCAATGTTTCTAGGTTGACTTGAAGAGGTTGTGACAAGTTCTTTGGAGGACACTTTACATAGACAAGATGACTTTTTACAAATTGTAACGTGACTTCATTTACATGACATTGACCCTTATATTTTATGACTAGATGAGAAATAAATCTTAAGGACTCTCAATGGGAGTCTTGACTCAAAAACAAAATCCCTTGCTCATGAAACCCATGAAGCAAGTCAATATAATAATTTCACTTTTCTTATTTACATCTATTTGCATAAAATCATAATTACATGTCATTACGAAGACCAAACCTAGTTGCACCTTTCAACATGCCCTAGTCAGGAATCTAGTCCATGTCATTGTGGTGCCTAAATCTTCATGGTTCATATGTTCTGAGATCTTCCTTGTACTTCCCTAGTTAAGAGGGAGTGTTGAGATATGTAACTAGGTTCGGTCATCATAAATGTATTTGAATCACAATGAAATTATTTATCAAAAGAATGAAGAAAAAAAATTATTATTATTATGACTTATTAAAGCATGGGTTTCATGCTTGGGTCATCATGTTTTAGGTCAAAGTCCCCATTGAGGACTTCTAGGATTTATTCCGAGTCATTAGAGTCATTGTCCATTTAAAGAGACCCTTCTTGGGGTTTTGAATCATGTAAAAATAATTAATATTGAGTCAAATATGCTATTTGTTCCCTCTAGACCAAGTTGGCCTCAAGGAAATCAAGTTAGCCTCAAGGACAATTTGACCTCACTGGAAGGCCATATATACAAGGCAGTTCAAATTCATTTGGAGCAATTCACTCTCTCTCATAGTTCGATATCCTGACGTTGAAAGATGGGAAATGCTAAGTTGAAGAAGAGCTGGAAAGGGGCTGAAAAGGAGTATGAAATTTTTGAGGCAAGAAGAAGACATCAAGATCGAAATTTTGGGCCATCTATCTCTCACTCAAAGGATTATCCAGGGAGATCAAAGTTTTTCTTTGTCTAGCCGAAGTTGTTGCCACCGCTACTGCTACCAATTGTTGGGTCGAAGCTTCTACTACAAGTTGATGCTACTAGGTCGAAGTTGCTATTGGAGGGTTATCATTTGCAAGAAAGATTGAGCACTGACTTGGTGTGGAAGAAGTATTTGTTTAGGTCAAGAGTCTTGGATTTTCTCAAGAAACTATTGAAGGAAGAATTGTTGACTGGGTTTTCCCCTAGATAGGGGTTTTGCCTTGACTGTTTACCTACATATGTTGTCCTTGTGCTATTGTTTTGGTAATTGCTTGATGAATTAAAAGGTAAAAGAAGAACATAAAGATAAAAGAATCACAAGTAATTATCTATATAAGAAAATATTTCTGCCTTTCTAATTCTCTAACATTCAAGACCTCGTATGTGAATTGTATGGTGATGTTGTGAATAAAGGCCAACCATAATTTACCTTGGGTATCTATAAACCCATGCATTTCTTATCTTGGCTTCTGACAAAGTATAAACCCACTCACATCTATATTCATCGTTTATCTTTCTAACCTCCCATTCAACATAAATAATGCTGTCGAAAATTATGTAATCCTGTAAATGTAGGCTTTCATAGTTTCTTCCAAATGTAGGCTTTCATAGTTTCTTCCAGAAGCAATAGCATCGATATGATGTAATCTTCGTATATTACCGAACAATCTCATATTGTGTAACTAATATATCTTGTTAAGCATAAATTATCACTAAGTCCATCATTTATTATAATACTCAGTGATAATTAAAGCCTCATTTCAGTGTGTCCATTTTCAATGGACCAAATGATACTCCATAAGAGAAGTTGAAAAGAGCTCGATACTAAGATGTTTGAAGAGATTTTTTTTTGGAGAAAACTTTGACGATTAGCAGTTTGGCACAACTGTATGATAATAAAAGGTAGCGAATTCCCAAACCATCAAATCTTCCTTACCATTTGTCTCTAAAAATGCATTATAATATAAGTGAAATCTATCAACGATCGTTAAGAGGACCGAGTAAATACAATAGCACATTCAGATTAGACTACACAATTTATAATATCCCCATTTGTGACGAAATGAAAAACGGGATAAGCAAATAAAAAAGACAAAAATGATATTGATTCCAAATTTTTGTTTATGTTAGGTACTACCCAATACTTTGATGCAGCTTCACATTACTACTCCAAACCATAAAATTATTGAGGATTTCAGCGTTGACGTTAGGTCGTCTGCCTTTCGTCCCAGCAATAGTACATTGAAACAAATAAACATTCCAGCGTTGCAAAATTATTGTGACAAATTGAAGGTGCTCACTCAAAGGTGGCACCATCTTTATAAAACAAATATTGAACAAATAAATGCATTGCTTTTGCAATGGTCATCCAAAAATTGTCATGAAAGATTGAAGTTATTTGCTCAGCACCTCATTCATTGAAGAACACTGCCGAGAGTTACTGCCGTAAACGTAAGTTTACTTCTCGTCCTCGGACTGCTGGTAATATTGCTGCTACACATGCCTATTTAGCTATTTCATTCAAAGGGGTATAGAGACACCAAAGAACAAATAGTACAGGAGCAGTATAGATTTGAGAAAAGGACTCACAGTCATATGCCGTTCGCATAAATCAATAAATATTGCAATTATTTATCCCTTCACTGGTACAATTCAATAGCAACATCCCTCAATATTTTCAGTGTAGACACTGCTATTGAAAGTTGGCAAGTGGGCATGTAATAATGGACATCAGTATCTTCTGACAGTGATTGCGTCCTTCGACAAAATCTCCTGATAACTGCAGACACATCTTCAACACAATTTGAAACTCACCAGACAGACGGTAAATCCTGCAAGTTACTTCCGGTAAACCATATCAGATTATTTTCTTCTCGTTTGCAATGAGACCGATGCTGTAGATGCTTCTGCAATTAAAGAAACAGGGAGTCTGGCCTGCAAACAGGTGCTAATATCAAAGGGGTGCAAAGAAGAACCATCGAATAACAGATTAACTCCAGGCAGAATCACATCGTTACTATGGTAATCATCTGAATTGTCTGGTTTTGTCCCCGATGTTGCATCAAGTGTTGTAGATCCTTCAGATGATCTAGTGCCAGGTTCGTATGCAGGAGCGAGAGAATAGGACCTGAACATGACAGCGGGCATGATTAGAACTTAGAAAGGCCTTTGTTATTTTACTTTGCTAAAGAAAAATGGCAGGTTGCCATATATCGGTAATGGATGGGTTGCACTTCTGAATTATCCACAGCCAACACAAATATTTAATCAGAATAAAGGCAATATCTTCCATATAATCAGGTAATAGGAATGTATACCTTACAGTGTTTTGTGAGAGTCTGGTGTTAGTCCGTTGTTTATTCTTAGTCGATAGGCTATAATTCGAGTGAGACTCTAGTTTCCTAGATAAATAATTCATATTCCATTTATGAGTTGGATATTGTTCGATCTTAGTTGGATGAGATATTCTTGAGTGGTTGTTGTGAGGTGCTTTAGTTATCTTTGGAAGTGGAGAACAAGAGCGAGAAGGGGAGATGGAAGTGATGATGCATATATATATATATAATTTAATGCAAATATATTTAAAAATAGCATGTAAAATACCAAATTAGTTACATAATCTTTAGATTTCGTGCCACTCGTAAACAAATACCATATTTTTAATAAGCCAAAGCCAGAAATGCAATTAACAGTAGATCAATTACGAGCATCAACCATTTAGTAAAAAGATAACAATAAACAACCATCCAGCCGTTCTAAGTTATATCAGCCATAACATCAAGTTTAGACAGATAACAGTTAACATTTTCCGTCAACATTTAATAGATGTCCACCATGAAATAAAATACGTCATCTGACATCTGACATCACGACCAAATACTTATAATATGTCGTCAGCAGTCATACAATGTTTATTTACCAAATACTTATAATATGTCGTCAGCAGTCATACAGAGTTTACAAAATAAGCCACATACCCAAATTTTATAGAATAGATATTAGAAACTGAAAACACTAAAATGAGTTGAGTAATAAAATATATGACTAGTGAACAAATGAAAACAAGAAAAAATTTACTATTCTAATTCTACTATCTGAAGAACTTATGCTTTAAGTTCAACTGATTTGATATTAGGTATAACTTGATGAACATGGACAGCCATGACCATGAGTTACATCACCCATGTGTCATTGTGCGTGTCCTAATTTTTCTCCAAGCAAAACCTCACAAGAAATCCAAGGGATGCTTCTCTACATTCTTGTATGACATCCCTAGTAAACCCATCAACATAGACTAGCGTGCCTCACCTAGGGGGATTCGAACTAGGCACCTACTAAAACAAAACTAGCTAAATACCTAACAACGCCACTAACAATTGGGTGAGCTAACTACCGGGACTGTGGTTGTCCTACTTACATGGAAATTTTGGAATAAAATTCTCCTTTAAAAGGATACTTAATTTCTATTAGTTACTAAGTTTCACCTCCCTACTTTGACTTGTTTATGAGGCACATTGTTGAGTACCCAACCCACACAATGCACCTATCAAGGTAAATCTTGTCTAGTAATGAAGTAACTATGCTCATTACTAGCACATGATCCTAAAGATTTTCTTGATTCTTTACAAAAGTTCAGATCCTAAGTTTCGATCTCATGATCCAACCTTGCTCAATTGAGGGGTGTAGGAATGAAAGGTTTTTGCATTGTCCCATTTCAAAAGACGTTGAAATGTTGAAACACTAGACAGGTCCAACGAAAACCGAGAAACAGCTCAATTTCGACCTTGTGTGAAGATCTTGTCACCCCTCATGTCAACAAAAGTACATATATTATTTTGTTTTGCAATATCACCATTGTAATCCCAAGGTAACAAGTCAAAGGCATTGCAAAAACCATGTGAGTCTTTGTATTTAGGTGTCCTAGACATTGTAATGGTCGACCATTGCCTGTCCTTTTGGGTTATGTCTTTCTCTTTGTCCTGAATAGATTTTGGGCACTGCCGATCGATCTTAAGGGGACTCATGGTTTAGAGGAGCCTTGCTTATGTAGGGTGATTACTAGTATATGGGCCAATCTAACCCGCATCAAGGTGCTCCTATGTCCTACAGCATGGTTATGAGCCATAGAGTTTGTATGTGGCCTTCGCCTTGGTGTAGTATTCCTCAAACAGGTCTCAACATGGCAGTTTCACAAATTTAACATTTTCACATTGCCCAAGGTAGTTCACATTTCCCAATGCATATGGTCCTATTAGTCAAAAGTCAACTTGATCCCAAAATGCTTAAAATGATGAGGAGATGACATATCATATTGAAATTTTTCCAAATAGTGAAGCCATTGTGTAGAAATAGGTGATCAAAATTGGTACGGTGGCATGTCGAGGTTCTAGGTGCAAAGCAAGCACAAGACCCGATAGATTTTTGCATGCATTACGTCAAAAGTGATATGCAAAAATAGAGGAACAAAACCTAGGTTATGAATTACCAAGATCACATAGGGTGTTGGAGATCCCCTTTTGGGCATGATGACATGGATATATGATGGGATGTGGCAGCGCAGAGGACTATTCTAGCCAAGGGGGCTAGTCACAAATGAAATCAAAGCCAAAGTGAACAAAATCAAGTGGAATCAAGGTAAAATTCACTAGGATGTTGGATAACCAAGCTAAAGGCGGTAAGTCAAGTTACTAATAGTCGTTGGGGTCAAAAAGGCAGTCATTTCAGGTCAAAGCTAGTCATTGCAAGGTCAATAATGGAACGTTGGGGGTCTAGAGGACCATGAGTTGGCATGTAGATGTTGATTTGGGGTAGCATTTGATGTGCTCTAAGCCTCAAATTTTGTAGGGAGGCTTGGGTACATGTAGTCCAAAGAACCCAAAAAGTGTTTTGGGAAATTCCACCCAGAAATGATTTTACTAAAATAATTAATATTTTTAATGGGACCCTAACTCTAAACTTAGGAAATTAAAAATATTAATGGGTATTAACCTAATTGTGGGTGTAACTTCTAGAAAAAGACGAAGATCAATCCAAAATGATTTGAGCCTTTGATTAGGAGTTAAGCTAGGTCATTGGTTGTCCAACATAAAGATATAAGAACGGGCTTGAGGGTCATTTGGAAAACACACCGAGAGATCAAAAGATCAAATTTCTGAAGTGAGAAATTCTCAAGAGGAAATTCTGATCAAGTAGATTTCTTGCAGTTGAGGGGCAGGGATAGTTGGGTTGGAGTATCTTCTCCAGAGCCCAAGATATACAACAGAGAGAGGCAGAGAGACCCCAGAGGGGTTGACGCTGAGCCAGAAGGGCTCACGCGGAGGCAGCTTAGCCACCCACGCAGAAGTCTGAGTTTTGCAAAGGAGTTGACATTTCTGAGTTGGGAGGGCTGGAAACTGCTCCAGAAGACAAGACATTTCCTAGTTGAGCTGACACAGAGTCTCAGAGAGCTCCACGCAAGCCCACATATTTACTACTCAGAGGCAACATAGTTGTAGCCGGGGACAGTTGATTCAGCTGCCAGAACAACCAGGATTTGTTGGGTAGAGTGAGGTAATCTCACAATTCTTCTTTGCCAATTGTATTTCTTTGTAACTGGATTGCTAGGAGGGGATCCAGAGTTGTATTCAGAAACTACTGCTTCATAATATAAAACCCTCAGAGTTGCTACACCGGTTTTCCCACATTGGGTTTTTCACCGAACATTTGTCCAAAAATAACGGTGTCCATTGTGTTGTATTTTCTTTCTTGCTCAGTCTCTTGTTTCCACATAATATTTAATTAAGTGAAGGTTGTAATGTATGTATTACGATATTTGTCATAGGAAACTGCAAGTAATATGTTTAAAGGCATTTAACAAATAGGAGTAATATCATCAATTACTGCAGTAGGGGTTCCTGATAAGGAATTTTCACATGGTATCAAAGCTGCAGGTGAAGCAAGAAGAGCAGAGCCAGTAGATCCAACGCTGAGCAGAAGAGGGAGTTCAAAAAAGTTCTAGGAGGCAGCAGTTCGAAACCCCAGAGGGTTGACGCAGTTCTCAGCCGGAGGGTAGATTTTCGAGGCAATCTCTCTCTGAGTGAGTCGACAGAGAGGAGGACTTCCAGCTAGAACATTTGGCAGGGCAGAGGAAGCAATGCTTAAGCCTCAACGTGAGGAGAGTTGGTTGGACACGTATTTTTCTATAGGCAGGTTGTTGGGTAGAAAGTCGTCAAAAGAAAGAGGAGAAGCACGGCTAAGGGAATTTCTTCCTCAAAAAATTCCTAGCCAAGGAATTTGAATTCTCTAGAGCTGAGTAGCAACAAGAGGCAACATTTTTACTAGCTCCAACAGGGAGTGCGTAGGCTAGCCTAGCAGCAACACAGAGGAGAGAGGAGGTCATTCGATTTTCTATTTTTTGGCAGAAATGACAACCAGTGGCTTGAGGGATCAGGGCAAGTTGGACGGAGCATCCAACTATGTCATCTGGAAGGCAAGAATGTCATTCCTTCTAGATGAGCATGCCCTCAAGACATATGTCAACAACGTGGTGGTTGTCCTTGCAGATGCAAATCCATTGAAGAAGTACAGAGCTGAGATGGTGAAGTCCAAGAGGATAATCCTAGATGGAGTCAAGGATCACGTGGTCTGCCATGTTGCTAGCAAAGCAACTGCTAAGGAGATGTGGGATGCCTTGGCCACGTTATATCAGGGATCTTCCAAGTAGTGAAAGATGTACTTGGAGCAGAAGTTGAGATCTACTCAGATGCAGAAGGGAGAGCGTGTGGATCCATTCCTTACGAAGTTGAAGGAAACCCGTGATGAGTTGTCTGCTACGGGGCATACACCTCAGGATTCAGAGTTAGTTAGACTGGCCCATAATTCTCTCTCAAATGAGTGACAAGTCTTTGTCCAAAGTATCATGGGTAGGGCAACATTGTCGAATTGAGATGAGATGTGGATAGCTCTAAAACAAGAGGAGCTGAGGAGAGACTTGGTCAAGGTCAAACCTGATGGAAGTAGCAACAACAATGGGTCGAAGCCCAAGGAGGAGGAGGATAATGCAGTCGTTGCATCAAAGGGACAACAGGAGCAGCGGAGACGTAAGAAGGACGTCTCGAAGATCAAGTGTTTTAGGTGTGGTGAGATGGTTCACTACACTACATAGTGTCCTCTCAAGAAGAAGGACAATGATGAGAAGCATGATCTGAAGGTTGCGCCCGTGAAGATCGAAGAGGAGTTCACCATGACAACCGAGATACCTCTAGGAGGGAGGTGGGCTGATTTGGAGTTGTAGTTCGAAAGAGCTACAGATGGGCAGGATCCTTGAAGAGTCCACCTCTTGGATCAATACCTTGCTACGGGAGCCCAAATCAGGAGTAATATGATGGACAAGTGTCAAATGGTGCCGAGGAGTGTCAGGGAGACAGTGGCAGTGGCTAGGAGCACCAGAGTCTTACGAGTGCAGAGCAGAGTTGGCAGCAGTGCAGATGGCACAGAGCAGGGGTCAGCAGCAGTGCAGTACATTCAGAGGGTCAGTGTAGAGACTAGCAGCAGTTAGTTCCAACATTCACGTGGTATCATATTGAACACAGTTAGTTCAGTAATTTTGGATGCTTTTCAGTTGCTTCTCTCAGCAACTGAGTTGCAGTACGGATGCAATGTTAGCAGTGGCAGTGCTAGCAGCATAGCAGATGCAACACTTGAGAGGGAGTTGTAGTACATATGTAGTATTGGCAGTGTCAAAGGCAACAATAGAGTTGCAACAGCAGTGCAGTAGTTGGTGGACAACATGTCAGACATCAATAGCACAGAGGACAATGCTTCAGAGTTAGAGTAGTATGCAGTAGCAATATATTGGTAGAGCACATTCCTCGCTAGGAGGGAGTATTGATTTGGGGTAGCATTGGATGTGCCCTAAGCCTCAAATTTTGCAGGGAGGCTTGGGCACATGTATTCAAAAGAACCCAAAAAGCATTTTAAGAAATTCCACCCATAAACGATTTTATTAAAATAATTAATAATTTTAATGGGACCCTAAGTCTAAACTTAGGAAATTAAAAATATTAATGGGTATTAATCTAACTAGAAGAAGACGAAGATCAAGCCAAAATGATCTGAGCCTTTGATTAGGAGTTAATCTAGGTCATTGGTTGTCCAACAGAAAGATATAAGAAGGGGCTTGAGGGTCGTTTGGAAAACACACCGAGAGATCAAGAGATCGAATTTCTGAAGTGAGAAGTTCTCAAGAGGAAATTTTGACCGAGTAGATTTCTTGTAGTTGAGGGACAGGGATAGTTGGATTGGAGTATCTTCTCTAGAGCCCAGGATACGCAACAGAGAGAGGCAGAGAGACATTAGAGGGGTTGATGTTGAGCCAGAAGGGCCCACGCAAAACTTGACGCTGAGCCGGAAGGACTCATGCAAAGGCAACTCAGTCACCCATGTAGAAGTCCGAGTTTTGCAGAGGAGCTGACATTTCTGAGCTAGGAGGGCTGGAAACTACTCCAAAAGGCAAGATGTTTCCCAGTTGAGTTGACGTAGAGCCTTAGAGAGCTCCACGTAGGCCCACGCGGTTACTGCACAGGCAGTGTAGTTGTAGTCGGGGATAGTTGATTCAACTGTCGGAACAACCAAGATTTGTCGGGTAGAGTGAGGTAATCTCACAATTCTTCTCTGCCAGTTTTATTTCTTTGTAACTGGATTGTTGGGTGGGCTTCCAAAATTGTATTCAAAAACTACTACTTAATAATATAAAACCCTCAGAGCTGTTGCACCAGTTTTCCCACATTGGGTTTTTCCGAGGACATCTGTCCAAAAATAACGGTGTCCATTGTGTTGTATTTTCTTTCTTGCTCAGTTTCTTGTTTCCGCACAATATTTAATTAAGTGAAGGACGCAGTGTATGTATTACGATATTTGTTGTAGGAAACTGCAAGTAATTTGTTTAAAGGCATTTAACAAATAGGAGTAATATCATCAGTTGTTGCAGTACGGGTTCCCGTTAAGGAAATTTTACAGTAGACACAAAGATAGTTATTATGAAGTCAAATATTCATCCTTTAGACCAGATTGAACCACTTTCAACCAAGTCAAGTTGTATTATGGACCAAGTTGAGCCACAACTTGCCATTGGAAATGGACATTGAGCTTCCAAGGAGGACGTTGAGCATGTTTCGGCAACTATTCCCCATTTCTTCAACTTTTGATCAAATACAAAGGGAATGTTGGGTTGCTAAGGGACTTGTGAGTCAAGTCGACCCCTCAAGTGGGAAAAAGGTATTGTAATGCAAAACTTTTATCAACAGTATTACTTAGTCTCTGACATGTTGATGACAACTAAATTATTTTCTTTGAGGAAGAGTCGACTAGCCATTAGCTAGCCATTATCTAGCTAATAAAGAAAAATTATAGAAGTTGGCCTCTCCTCTAGTGTAGTTGTTCTGGACTTGCACTAGAACTCATTTTGCAGACACCTTCTTATCATTATGTGGGTTGGTCTTTTTAATATTTTCTTTTCTCTTTAATAATATTGTAATGGGGCTCATAATAAAATATTCTCATAATTAATCAGATCACACAAAGGTTGGAGGGACGATACATTGAGGGGATACATAACCACATGGAGAGGGTGGACTAGGTGCTACTTTACTTCATTTTTCTTGTTTTAGGTGGAACACTTGGAGCAAAGGGTTGGACCTATCTTATCAGGGGATAACTTCCATTGAGAAAAGAGCATTACATCACATAGTCAACCTAAATGCCGGTGACGTCTTAGTAGAAGCAACTTCTAGTTGGATTCAAAAGTGGTGAGGGGTTTTAAACATAGGTGGAGGTGACAATCACTTTTTGAAACCAAGCCCACCTCACTGTCCAAAGTACATTGTCAACTTGAACGAAATTGTGGTCCACAACCCAACAATCTTGAGGTAATATATTTTGGTAAAGGGTAAGTCATTTCTCAACAATCTCTCTTTATTTAAAAAAAAACAAAACTTCTGTTCTTGTTTTAGTTTAATATATTTACCTGCTAATGTTTCAAAGTCTCATATTTATTAGCTAGTTTAAACCTTAGTGTTGAGAAATCTAGGGCAAAGATATATTAGGGTTTTTATATCAGATTTCTCTTTAACTTTGACAAGTGCTTGTGATTATTATTACATTGGTACATCATCATTATTATGTTCTGTTCATCAACAAAACCTAAGTCACTTGACACGGGGACACGAGACACGCAAATTCGAGTGTCCGGACACAGGGCACATAGACCCCCTTAAACAGGAATATAATATATATATATATATATTACAAATTAATACTAAATAGATATTTCTTACACAAATTCTCATTCATGATACAAATTCAGACATAGATCTAGATTCCACATTGTAAATTTAAAATTTTTGTACAATGTAACGTTGTGCATACAAATACAATTGTGACAAATTCATGAATGATCCAATAGGAGAAAGACAAGAAACTGCAGTTTTCTCACTAAGTCATCAAAATCAAAATGTGTTACATAGGTAGTAGCAATGCCAATGGAAATAGAAATAGAAAATACAAAAACTACAAGGTAGTAGGTAGCTCATCAATTATCATCATCAAAATCAGCATCATTGTCATGGTCACCATTGCTCTCCTTTGTTGCATCCTCCTCCTCTATATCCAATGTAATCTCTGCATCTGCTGGTGTGGAGGATAATCCCTCAAGAGTATCACCATCATCAAAAGTGACAGGCTCTAGCACTGGGTCATTAAGATCCAAGTTGGCCAATGCCAACGCAACACTGTTGTCCAAACCCATATCATTAGGAAAGTATCCCACATCTTTGTATTTCCCTTCAACCACTCATCCCTTTGTCTGTAAATAAGATGAAGGTTGGTGTGCACATACACCATTGTCTCTGCACTTGACACTATACAAATTCCCATATATGCTCGAATTCCTCTCACAATAAGAGGATGAAGTCACCTAAGAGAGGAGCCTCATGGCTAACTGGTGTAGAGGAGGGCTTGTTGACCCATGAATTGCCCACCCAGAATATGGCTTCTTAGCCCCCTTGTCTCTAATCACATCATAGCCTGCAAATTGCCCAGTGCTAGTGGAAGACTCTGCAAAGGCATCCTCCACCTCATCAAGGGATGCTCTATCCTAAAATATTTGCCTCAATGCATCCTTCCTTTTCTGTGAAATTTCACCATCCATGTGAGCATGGAATTTGCGGGAAGGTCCACCATTCAGCCTAAGTCACCAGATTCGGCGATTTTTATCCATGAAATTCGAAATTCAGCGATTTTCAAACTGCAACGAACATGTTCGTTCAAGTTCGCCGAATTTTATGGCGAACTTGAATTTAATCACGAATTCGAATTTCTGCCGAATAAAATCGTTTTAAAATCGATAAAATTCGCTGAATGTTGAAAAAAATTCGTTTGAATTCGTTTTTTTGCCGCGTTTTGGCCCGCGGGTTTTATTACTCGTCGAGTAAGGGTTTCATTTCTTGCTGTCAGCCTTCAAGAATTTTTTTTTTTCGGTCGATGATTGGAATTTTATGTGTTTCAATGTGCCTTACCTGACTGTACTTAGACCAGATTTATTTTGTAGTAGATGTTTGTTAACCGCGCGGCGTTTTTATGCATGAATGGTGTGAGAGTGGAAAAAACCGTGTGTTCACGAAGTTTTTGTTTGACCCTCCCATCAACATTAGATGCCAAACAATACCAACACCCATTTCGTCTGCAAAGGCAGGCAGGCAGCAATGTTGATGAATTCAGGTACGAACACCAACGTGGAAGATATTCTGTTCCTGTTAATGCCTTGGTGAATACAATGCTTTCGTTTGAAAACTGGAGGTAGTCTCTGTTCAAATGGTCATTTAACCTAAGTATAAAAATGAACAGGCGTCAATTTAATTATAAAACCTCAAACGATAACGCATAATTACAAACCAGTTGAAACCAATATATTTATTTACATTTATTTTGAATAATATTTTTAAAATTTTAATTTAATTATCAGTAATTATTAGATAAATGATAGAGGACTGACAAGAAATAAGAGAAATAATACAATTTAGATTTTTTTAATAGTATGATTGAATAGCAATAGACTTTTTTAATATTACTATTGAATATCAATATAAAAGAAGATTGAAAAATGATAAAATTTTACATTAAATCTATAATTT
>APFE030559807.1:0-41140 GCA_000404065.3 Pinus taeda
CCTATATATAGAAAGGAGGTCTTTTCATTTGTATCATCCAAGAATTGTTCATTTATGTAATGTAAAGGAGGTTGCCCCCTCGAAGAGCCTGAATTCTAAGGCGTTGATCTATCTTTTCTATCTTTTCTTGAGCTGGTTTCATAACATATCCCTAAAGGTCGATTGGTTCCCTTGTCGAAGCTTGTTAGATTTCTCATTTCAGGCAAAAGAGATGGCGAACCAAGCACTTTCCAAGTAGTTGAGGAAAGGATACTCACAAAAGCCCCTTCATCAATGATGGTACCAACCATGACCATTCTGTAAGCTTGTACAATGATTTTGAATGGTACACTGGCTGGTAAACGGGGTATGCCTAGTAGCTTCCAGTCGAAGGAAACAACTAGGTTGCTTGGTGGTGGGACCAAATAGACGGTTGGATATGACTCTGATGAACTTCCTTCCTGCGATAAAGGAATGGGAGGACTACCCCCAAGCTCATCGAAGTCTGTGTTGATGAAAATAGTTTGAATGGTGTCGTTCTCTTTCTCTTCAATGATGGTATCATTCGAAGATGAACACTTTGAAGGCAAGACCGGGTCAACTGCCGTATCGACCCTTTGACTTTCATCTAGTATGGATTTAGAGGGTTCATTTTCCATGATAGACACTTCGGCCAACCACAATGATGGGCTAGCCGGATTTTCAATTGGTGGAGGACATGGCAAGAGTTTTTTATATCCAGGAGGAAGTCGTAGCGGTGAAATCGGATGATCATCCAAAACTCTTTTGGCCTCGTAAAGGAAGGGACAATGGTGGACGATGTGACTACCTTCACACAACTTACAAGGAAGTTTAGGATTCCTTCTTTGTCCATGCGCTTCACTTTCACTGGTTGATGGTGAGCATTCAACATGATCGCCAAAGGTTGATGCTACCGGATTGTGCAAACGAGGAGACCAGTCTCTTAAGATCCGAGGGATGCAGGGACAATTTCGGTGATAGTGGTCTCCATTGCAAATGACACAAGGAGATTTAGGTTTTGAATGTATCGTGTGAAGATTTTTGATAGAAGACACTTGGTTACTCCCTTTCAATTTTGGTTCCTTTTTCTTCTTTTCCTTTTTCTCTTTCTGCTTCTTCTTCTTCTCAGTTACTTGATTTTTAGCTTTATTGGATTTATCAAGTGAAGAGGAAGGAGGAGAGGGAGAATCAGATGAAGTGGAATGTTGGGAGGCAACTCTAGTGTTGTCTAGTTGCTGATTAGATTGTTAAGGGATTACGGGATTCTGAACGACAGAGGTAGAGAAGAGCCAGATAGGCAAACCAATTGTCAATCCTGGAAGTGGAAATGTGGCCATATGGGGCACACCAACATCTCCCCAAGAGGAGAAGGGACTAGGATTTCCTTCACAGGGAAATCCTTGGTTGGTAGACTCCATTTTCTCAACTTGAAGATAAACGGGGGAATTTGTGACGTTATCTCGATTTAAAATAAATTTTTAGATGCTTGGAGACAACCTGTTTTTTCAATTTTAAAGAGTCGAGAAAAAACAAAAGATGACTCTAGTCGCCTTTGATTTTTATTGAGCCTGAAGTGACAAGTGCTCAGAGGACCTTTTCCTTTAAGGAGTTTAAAAAGGAGAAAAATGGACTTCTCTGGAGATCTAGGCAGAGAGGATTACCAAAACAATCGCAAAACTGTAGAATACTTTTTATGCTAGGCAGTCAATCTTCCCGAATGCTGTGTTCGGTGCACTGCGGTCGATAGGGCGACAGACACGGCTTCCTAAGGATAAAGGATGTAGCCTATTGTGGTATCCCAATATATACTCGACGGTATGTGGGAGCACAAGTCCATACTAGCACTTGCCATCTCAGAGTGGAGGAATCACCCAACCAACACTGAAAGCAATAGTTACCAGGCTTTACGACGCCGGAACACGTCTCTAGCCTAGACCTCTAGATGTTGTGCGTTAAGTTCCAAAGAGTTGTTAGATTCATTGAATTTATTTTAAGTTGATATTGCTTAACAGTTTGCCTTTCAGGTTCACCACGTGATGTATACATAATTCCTAAAATGTAGTCTAAGATTATAAACAAACGTTTGATCTTCTTTCAGCAATGAAAATCATAGCTACTAAAGGGAAGAAAGTCAAGCATCTTTTCTTCATCGATCACAGAGCACATGCTAAATGCACAGTCCTAAATCAAGCCAAGCAATCAAAATGCAAATGCACATGCATGTATTTGTTTTTAGCTCTCTTAATGTGTGAATGATGTTAAGAAAGCTATGTGCAAAATTGAATTGCTTTTAAAGTGATAGTACTCAACAACATTCTTTTTCAAAACGAAGCGAAAGCAAGAGAGACACTTTGCAATTTTGAAATGGAAATTGCTTTTCGACACTTTAAAACTAATAATTCAAATCCTATGCAATCGTAACTGTATAATCGACTATCCAGGACAATGGAATTTCTTTCTAAAACTAAAAACGACAGCTACGACACTTTCAGATCGAGAGACGACAGTTCGACTATGCTACTTTTTGCAAAAGAGAACTAAAAACGACGCACAATACATAAAAACATTTATAGTTCTTTGCACTAAGGAGACGGAATAATGGAAGAGAAGGGGGTTTTCACAGAAGTACACTGACTACAGACAGCAAAACTCTTGAATAAGACTGAAAATAGTGAGAAAAATCCACAGTCGGAGGGTAAAGTTAACCCTCCTTGACCATCGCACCTGTTACACAGTGAACTTAGTATGCAGGGCACCTACTGCACTCGGGAAGTGCGATGCATACAGACTGCCTTGAAGGCAGGGTGCGATGGTAGCAGTGCGAGACTTTAAACGAGATTTCACTCACAGTTTGCAATCTAGTTCAGGTGTTTAGGCTGAATAAGTAAAGATCAGTGTATGTAAAACACAGGGGTGATCTAAGAGGTTACTAGAGTCACCACTCAGGGAAATTAGATTGCTTGCAGATCTATTGTTTAATTCATAAACAAAACACGGAGATAGACTGAAGCAGCATTGATCTACTTTGCATTTGTATGACAAATGCAGTTCGAAGGCTAGCTAGCTTGACTTCAGGCTCCGTCTGTATGTTTATAAAAGAAACAAGGATAGATATGCTAACAAGTAATCTAGTCACTCCCCAGTGGAGTCGCCATTTTGTTATCCAGGAATAGTGTCCACTCGGATGCTACTATTCCCACTAAGATGGGTGGCTATGTTAGAAACAAACAATCAAATTCTACTATTATTTCCTTTTATGAAAAGGGACGAGAGGAGAAACAAGAGGGCCAACCTGATTCTTGCGCTCGATTTCCTCTCCTTATTGATAGAGTTTCACCGCTTCTTCTGTCTACCCAGCTTCAAAAGAACCTATGGAATCACAGCAACATACTACTATGTGATAAACAAGGATCTAAATTCATAAGTAATACAGGATCAGATGTGTATTAACCATATACATGCATATATAAACAAGTACACAAGAATATGGAAGGAAACAAGAATAGCTTTATTCAGATGAAAAGTAGCAAGAAGATTACAACCATGTGCTCCGACCCAGTATCATCCTCTAGCTAAGAAGCCCTTCTTCACCTCAAGCAAATCTAGATCACCAAACACTATGAATGTACACCAGAATACCAACAACACTTCTCTATAAGATACAAAATTCTAGCCCCCTCGATCTATGTGATGAGGGATCCATATATAGATTATTACAGAGAGGTGAGTCATCTTCTAAGATCTTGATTAGTGTCTTCTCTCTTATAGTTCCTGCTTCCACTTGGAGAATGATGATCCCTTACTCATCCCTGGTAAAAAATGGAGAGGCAAGTGTCAGAGGGGAAGCTTCTGGAAGATTCCATGATCTTCCACCTCGCATTTTAGTCCCTGCCATTTGTCCATTCCCGACCATCGCACCCTACAGAGGAGAAAATCAGTATGCATTGCACCTTGTACACTGGGAAGGTGATATGCATCGCACCCCCTACATTGAGCTTTCAGTATGGTATAGTTTTGACCATTTATGAGTAGTTTTCAGTAGAGAACTTCTGGGAGATGATGTAATCAGTTGACCTTGTTCCTTTAGGCAGTGAAGCAACACTTTTAGGGTCTTAGGAACCCTCAGTTTATGGACATTTATGATTGGGGTTGAAGTTCCCAAACATTTATATAAAAACATGCTATAAACATTTGGAGAAGGTCATGCTAGTCAATTCCCCTCATGTCTGGCTCCTGCTGGCTTAGGTCTTTTGTCAATGATCACCAAAGTCCATGATAATCAAGGTTTGGTCCTTTAATGGACAAAAGTCATTTTCAATCATTAGGTCTAGGGATTAATCAATTTGGTCTTCAACCAAAGCCATGCAGGCCAGAGTGAGGCACTTACAAAGTTATGATTCAGAGAGTTTCATCGTCATGGTGATAGACTTCGACTGTTCTTCAAAACTCTGTTTTGAAGAAAAGTCAAACAATGTCATTTGTGATAAAAAATTCAAAAAAGTTGTCAGTTGATTTCTTCAGGTGCAGTCATGGTTTCTGTGGCCAAATTCCCTGTCATGCAACCCTTGCAAAGAGTGCCGAAAATTTCATCATTTGAGCTAAAATTTCAAAGGGAAAAGTGAAATTCAGTGTTGCTTTAAGTCAGTGAAAAAGTGTCAAAACATAACATTAGAAAATGGGTTTTTGAAGAAGCAAAAATTTAACCATGACTTCCAAGTCTTTATATACAAGTTTCCACCAAAATCAAAGTCATTGTGCTAATCAAGGTCATAAAGAAAGAGTGAAAAGTGTTGGAGAGTGCAAAGCACGCCCTTAGAGTAAGTTGAAGGTAGTTTCCAGGGCGCGGAGCATACACAAAGGGGCGCGTTGCACACAGAGGGCGTGGCGCACACAGAGGGTGTGGCGCACACAGAGGGCGCGACGCACATAGAGCCACCCCACAGTGTAAATTTCAACGGGCGTGGCGCATTGGGTTTGGCGCGTGGCGCACACCCACAAAGGGCTGACATCGTGCCAAATCACAAATTGCTTGTGATACCCATCAAATTGACAGGTAGGCTCTATATCACGGCTTTCTCATCAAATTTTATGGATGATATGGTGGTTCTTGGCTATGTTTAATTTCCATAAAACTCATAAAACCAACCACTCAAAAAACATCAAAACTATGGTGGCTAGGGTTGCATAATTGTGGTGTTGATGCCAAGGCTCTATTTTCCTACCATTTTTCCCTATCCTCCCTTTCTCATTTTACCTATTAGCCCTACCTTAAAATACTACCAAACCCTATCCCCTATCCCTCCACTCTTTGGTCAACATAACACCCCAAAACCCTACCTTATCAAGACCCAAACACCCTACCCTATCAAATACCCAAACCCCCTACATATCCCTAAACAAACTTCTCCCCATAACCCCTATTCCCATCATATTACTCCCCTCCTAGTACTCCCTTTTTTCTCATTGTTCCCCTTGGTGGCAGATATCACAAAAGCACCCAGCTTCACACCATCATCAAAGGGCAGCCTAAGTACAGTACACACAACAGTCATGGCATCAGAGCATTCATCAGAGTATGAGATGGAGACACAAAGTGACTCATCCTCAGAAGAACAGGCTCCCAGGAGATATCACAAGAGTAGCAAACATGTTAGGGATGAGCCAACTACCCTCACTGAATTACAAGCATGCCCTCTTGCCATGTCATGCTTCCAGCACCTATCATGTTTTGAATTTTCTCAAAGGGTGGATAATGTTAGAGTTCATCACGAGTTGGCCTGTCTTTTTGTGCTTCACCTACATGGAGGTCAGTCTATCTTGGTCGGGATCACGTTCACATTGACACCCGAAACTATCTCAGTGGCAATAGGCATACCAAATGTTGGAGAATAGTGGCATAAGAAGAAGAAAATGGATAGGAAACATTATGAGCCTTACATTAAGGTCATATTCTTGAGGGATCTCACAAGAGTCTTTCCATTCAGATACTTGAAAGATGAGTATGCTCCACTCATGAAATTGATTATGAAGTACTTCAACTGTGAGGGGAGGTTCTCTCAACTATATGCCTATCACATCAAGTTGCTCATGCACTTTACCAGGGTGCGGATGATGAACCTCCCATTTTTCATATGCAGGAACATAGAGAGGATGAACACCTTCATGCAGCATAAGACCCCTCAGCAGCAGCTTAACAGTATTTATCACTTTGCTCTTATCTGGATTTTGGTGGATCGTCAGTTGGGATTGCAGGGCATTGCTTGGGAGGACTTCATCTCCCGTGACCTCTTCAGCACTTCACAGGTACTATCAGAGGCAGAGCATGAGATAGGTGGTCCTTCTCATCAGTATGAGCGCCATGAGACCATTACTATGCCAGTATTCGTTACATATCATAGAGGCAGTAGGCACTTGTTTGCAGCAGCAAAGCGAGTGTTATCTCCACCCGGGGTGGAAGGGGCCTCATTTGCGGCATCGACTACACAGGTATAGGACAAGGGCAAGAGGCCCATGTATGATGAGGGGCCATTAGGTGAACAGGAGGCCGACTTCATCCTCATTCAAGATGATGATGCAGATGTGGAGAGTGCCAAACTTAGGATGACCATTCATGAGAAGAACACGGAGATCCAAGACTTGTCACTCAATCTGGAGAGGTCCAAATGGATCATCAGGTATCTAGAGTAGAGGAACAAATAGCTTGAGGACCAGCATGAGATCATGGAGCTGCAAATCATCCGTGAGAATAAACAAGCTGCCCAACAAAAGAGGATTGAGCTCACTACCTTGGAGCAAGAAATTAACAATGATCGTGAGTCTTGGCTCAAGTGGATCAACATCCACCTTGAGAGACTGCTGGAGAAGGCCGACAGAGACAAAACCATACTGAGGAGGATGGTTTATCATTATAGGTCACGGAACATTAGTGCAAAGGCTCGGATAAGGAGCTTGAAGGCAAAATTGAGCAAAGAAACAAAGGGGAAAAAAAGGAAAAAAGAGCAAGATCGGCTTCGAATCTTGGCTGAAGCCTTTGTGGCCCAGCATAGTGCCTCTTAGAGAACCTCCAGCCCAAATTTCAAGAAATTTAGGGCAATTTTGGTCACATGGAAATTTTTTGGTCACAACACAGGTTTTTTCTCCCTGTGCACCACGCCACTGGCGCGGCGCTTAGGATTGGGAGCTCCAAATTGGAAATGGCTTGCACTTTTGGATTCATCATGCAAAATCATGACTACTGGTTCTTGGAAAAGAAATTTGGGCATGATTTGAGTCTCCAAGAGGCCAAAAACACCCAAAAAATGACCTCTCTACCCCTATTTTGACACACAGGAAGCAGTCCTGGAAGAATGAATATTTGGAGGGAAAAATGAGCACCAAATTCAGAAATTCCACTTGGGTTGGAAAGTAGACAGGCCAGGCTTTCCAACAAGCACACTTGGGTACATTTTGGACTCCTACAGGTGCCTCAAAACGGCCTCCAAATTCGCGCAGCGCATATAGGGAAAAAGGCCCAATTCACCTCCGTTTCGCGAAATTGAGATTCACGACTTTCTCCAAGTGGGGACGCTCATCTACACTTCACTTATTTTGGCACATAAGGCAAAGTTTAAAGTATTTTCATTGCAGATTGGCTTCTATCCAAGTGGCAAAGGAAGGCAAACGGCCACCCAAGCCATTTGTCACTTTTGTAACGCTCCACCTGTAGCTAATGGTTGGCTTTCCACCTCCATTTTGTAATGATTCGAGAAACTCCCCAACTCTTGGTCGTTCTATTTCCTCATGACACATTCTATATATTGTATGCAAACCATTTGCAAAGGGTTGGTTGGCTTGTAATTTCTGGGAGACTGTGGAAAAGAAACTATGTTTCTTCATTGTATATTTTGACAGAGGATTAATGAAAGGAAGCGGCTCTGTTTCATGAGATTCATGTGGTTGTGAGTGTAGCAAATGTGTCTCTTATGTTTCATGTTTATTTCATTATGTTTCACAGTTCATTTCATATTCATTTCCAGTGAAATTTTCTAAGTTAGATAAGGTAGAATTCATTTTTATTGCTCTGCCTATGGGAAAATTTCATGTTCTGTGTGTTTCTCTTTTGTTGAATGTACGTTGCCATTTTCACCCTCCTAAGAAATCTCTCCATTCTACGCTATTTCAAACTAAATTGCTAGACTTTCCACCTGTCTTGCCTCATGAAGTCATCTCAGGCCATATCGTTTATCTATTCACTGAGAGTGACTCGGAGAGAGCCCTCTCCTGTTCTGGTAGGGCTAGCTACCAGACTGAGCGTGGTTTGTGGTTACCCTGAATTTTGCCTTCCTTCAACCTAAGGCGGATTTAGGTGCTAACACCATTAATCCTCACTCGCCAGTAGATTTTCAAGAATCTGGCCCATAAAGTTTGCCTTAAATGCATTCTACCCTCTCCACTTGGCCTCAAACAAAGTATCACATCGTGAATAGTGACTGTAACAGTCACTTTCTAGTTGACCCGCATGGCAGTGCAGTGACCATCTCGCTATCGCGGACCCTGCGACACTTTGCTATTGCGCGTAGAACTAACATTGCGTAGCTCCTAGGAAAAGTAGTATATAGTCCGATGCCTCCTGTCAGCTACCTGGAGTGTTAAGGTTGTGCTTATGTCAGCTAGTGAGATGGTCGGGCCACATGTGTATGCTTTCAAATGACAGCCATTAACTTTTCCTGGGAAGAGTTCTCCATTTAACTTTACCAACTGCACCGTGCCACCATCTGTGATCTCCTTAATAACATATGGACCAAGCGAATGCATTCTGAGCTTCCTTGGGAATTTATCGAACTTACTATCATACAAAAACACCAAATTATTTGCCTTGAAGGTGCACAACTTAATATGTCGATCGTGTCAAGCATTTTCGCACTGCTTTTGGACCTGCTAGTGAAATCCAACCAAAAAGCGTTCTTCTTCAAGCTCCTCCAAGCTCTTTGATCTGTCATACCTATGAGCACTACTATGCAAAAATTAGGCACGATGTATTTCATAGGAATTACAGCTTCCACTCCATAGACTAGCCTAAAAGGTGTTTGTCCCGTCAGTTTTTTGCATGTCGTCCTATAAACCCATAATACTGCGGGTACACGCAAGTCCCAATTACTTCGTTTCATGTTACGTACTTTGGTCAGTGCAGTCTTCAGTATTTTTTTGAACGCTTCTACTATCCCGTTAGCCTACGAGTGATACAGTGTGCTTTTCTAATGATACACCTGAAATTCTTCCGTCAGCGTGATGATCGTCTTGTTTGGGAAATGTGTACCGTGATCGCTCATCAAGATCTTCAGACATCTGAATCACATCAATACGTGTTCAAACAGAAACTTCACAGCCGTCGCAACCATGCAATCCTTTACTCGATGCACTTCTGCCCAACGAGTCAGGGACTTTGTCGCAATGATAATATATCTCGCGCCTGTCTTTCCTTGAGGTTTCATAGGTCCTACAAAGTCGATTGCCCACTTTTCAAAGGGTTGCAACGTCATTTGTGGTTTCAAAGGCATCTCGTCCCTCCACGATGGTTTACATGTTATTTGACAAACATCATAGGCCTTGTAATGTGCTTTTGAATCCCGATGAAGGGTTGGCCACCACAACCCTACACAGAGAATATTCTGCGTGGTTGCTCTCCCTGCATAATGTGCTCCTGCAGTGGCCCCATGAGCGTCCGTGAGGATATTTCTTCATTCAAACTTAGGTACATACCTTCGCAGTATCTCATCATTCCCCATCTTAAATAGGTTCCCTATAATGATAGAGAAATCTGCCACGCACACCACTAGTTCCCTCTTCTGCTGGACAGAGTACCCTTTTGACACAGTTCCAGTTGTGAGAAAGTGAATTATATCTTCAAAATTTCCATCCTCTACATGCACAGCAAAGAGCTGCACGTCGGGTAATCCTTCCTCCATACTAGTAGGTTCCTCTCCTGTCTCAATGCGTGACAGGTGTTCTAGTCTCGCGTTCAATTATCTAGGCTTCACAACAACTTCAAAATCATATTCTTGGAACAATAAAAGTCATCTGCATATGTGCCCCCCCAACACAAGATTATTGAACAAGTACTTCAGCGTAGAATGATCTGTATACATCTTAAAATGACCTCCTAGCAAGTAGTGTCGATACTTCTGGAGCGCATATACCATAGCTAGTCCCTCACGTTCAGTGGTGGAATAGTTCTTTTCTATTTTAGATAATTTGTGACTCACGAACACGATAGGGTGATCCAAGCCTTCTCTACCATCCTGTGTTAGTACTACCCCTAGCGCTATGCTTGACGCGTCAACATGGACATGAAACTCTCTCTTCTAGTTTGAGAAGACCAGAATCAGCGCAGTAACCATCTTTTCTTTCAATACATCCAAGCTTTTCTTATAGTGATTGTTCCAGCAAAACATGACATCCTTTTTCAACAGCTTCTCCATCAGCGTGGTGATCTGGGCATATCTTTTGATGAACTTCCTGTAGTACCCCATATGCCCCAAAGTAGCACATAGTTGTTTCGCACTCTGCGGTGCTTCCAAATTTAGAATCACCACGATTTTCGCAGGGTCTACCATCAACCCTTGTCTACAAACCACATGCCCCAATAGGTTCCAAAAAGGAATGAGAAATGTACACTTCTTAACGTTGTGCGCGCTTTGGTATCTTCAGCATGTATCCAGCATCAAGTGCAGGTTCACTACATGGCACCTAACCAGCCCAAATACAGTCCAATCGTCAAAATAGACCTCCAACAACTTATGAATATATTCCTTAAATGCCGCAACAGCTATGAGCGAAAAGATAGCAGGGGAATTCTTCAATCCAAATGGCATGATAGTATATTGAAAGCAACCCCACTCAGTCGCGAAGATTGCCTTACTCCTATCCTCTGGCGCGATTTTGATCTGGTGGTACCCTAAGAACCCATCAGTGAAAGAATATGCTTCCTGACTGCCTGCATTGTCCAACACCTCATCTGTGAACATAGTTGGGAATGGATCATGTACACACGCATCGTTCAACCTTCTGAGATCCATGCATATTATTATTCCTTCCATCTGCTTCTTCTCTTGTACCACCATCAGGCTTACCCAATCGAATTCCTCCATAGGCTCAATGATGCCTGTCACAAGCATCTTGTCTAGTTCTATGTAGACTTTCTCCTTGTATTTCAGATTTAAGCGATATGGCCTCTGATTAACTGGCTTCATGCCGGGTTTTAATGTGATCTTCATTACCCCTAATTCTCTGATTATTCCCTTCAAGTCTGTAAAATTGGTTAGGAATAAGTCCTAATATTCAGTGTAATTCAGTGACCTTATCCACCATCGGGCCGTCCCAATAGTCCCCAGTCTTCACAGTTTTAGGTTCCACTTCCGTACCAATATTCACCTACTTAGTCTTCACCGGTGTAGTTATGTCAGGGTTCTCAATCTGTGGTCCCTAAACCTCACAATGGCCCTCTGTCTTTAGAATGTTAATTTTCCACAGATCTTCATCTTCTTCTTCAGTAGTTACATTATAACATTCTAGTGTGCAACTCAACTGAGTAGCCCATTTAGGCTTAATCGATTCTACCGACTCCTGTGGTATCATAAAGATGGTTGTTTTTACCTCTTGTAGCACTTCATCAATACTGTCCCACTCATCCTCAAAACTAAAGGTCATCGCAAACCCTTCGTGTAGAACATCCCATTCACCTGTCCTGTGGCGGAGCTCTATTTCTATATACCAGTTCATTGGTATAACATCCAAGGTATGACAGAATAGGTGTACCCACTCAGGCTATGGCTTTTCCCCATAGGCCTGCATCCATTTCGCCAGATGCGTGCGCAGATCATCCTACCTGTTATCTCAAAATCAGACCCTGGTAGGCTGCTGGTCAGGATGACTCTAAGTAACTATTTCAAACCAAGCTTTTGCCTAAGGCTTAGCCTCCTTAGCCTGAGAGGGCTCTCTCAAGGGGTTTATGATTTTTATTGATGATAAGATGGCTAACTCTTGTGATGTAACAACATAGACAAATATAATGGCTGGATAAACATTTCATGAGTTCCCATTGGGCCTATGGAGTCAAGCATATTTCATTGAACAATGACACTACCTTTGCATAGAAGTCAGGGCACTTAGCATTTAAATGTTCATAATACAACTTACATGAAACCACAGTTCACACATGCATACAGGAAGTCAGAGCACAATCAGTGAATTCTGAGTGATTATGCATCCTTGCAACTAAAAAAAACATTAAGGGAAGAACAAAACACATATACTGAACATGAAAAATCCTTCATGAATCCTAAGAAGAAAAGTAGATGCTTTATATTACTAAAAATAGTCTTTACATAAGCTAAAACAGTACTTTCTGTTATCAAATCTCCAACCCTTGTTACATTGCTGTCTCAGCTATATATAATCCTTATTCTAACTAATTCGAGTTTCCTCCTCCAGCATGAGGGGAATTTTAACTCGATCCTTATCTCCAAAGACACCTATCAACTATTTAACTGTCTATTAAATACAAATAAACTGCTGACTGTAACTTTTAAAAAGTCCTAAATAAATTATGACTCTAACTCCATCTCCGTGCCATAGTGGCTACTCCTCGTCCTTTGACACCTGGTTCCCTTTAGATTTGGCTGAGCTGGATATTAAATATGCCATATTGGCCTTTAAACGTTGAATCCCTATCTGCCCGTGGTATTCGGAGATGTCCCCTGTTTCTCAGCTTCTTTATTCCATAATTTGCTCGAACATGAACAACACCTTTTTGAGTCTTTAATATCCCAAAGAATGGAACGTGGCCACGTTTTAGATATGCTGTAGGCTGTTATGATGGACAGGTGTGCCTTTTTCAAAAACTCCCGCTCATAAAATCAACTGTCTGTCTGCGTTTTTTAAAAAACATCATCTACAGCAGTTTCATAACGCGCTACGAAACTGCTGTTTTATTTAAAACAGTTTACTTTTTAAACCCGAGAGCTCATATCATCCAACCATCGGTTGCCAAAAACTCCCTTTGATGCTTCACATGTGTAGCAGGAATTTAAACATCTTCAAAACACTAAGATTTAAGCAAAATTAGCAAAATTGGGAACAAAATCTTTCCAGAAAAGTGAATTCATTTACTAGGTACCCGGCTTAGCTCTACCTTCAGGTCTTCAGCGGCTTTCTTCAGTTGGTTGATTTCTTCCTCAGCTGCTTCTATTTGGATTTTCATGGCTACCACATAATCTCCTTGAGATGTGATGGCTTCTTTACTTTTGCTGCTTTTTTGCTGAGGTCGTGTTCCTTTCCCTTTTTCCTCTGTTTTGGGCAGTGCTTCCTGTACCTGCTGGAAATTTCTAGTCATGGGTCTTCTTGGTTTGAAAACAAATTCCTGGGCTGGCTCATCAAACTTAAGCCTTTTTGAGGCCTTTGCTTTCTTAACCTTTACCTGTGGTGATTTTGTTAAATCAATCTCAATCGGTTTAGACTGTTCTAACTCAATAGCCTGTAATAGATCATTTAGGCTGGCCTTAGACACAGGGCTCTCTTCGATAACTATAGCTTTGCCTTTCTCTTTATTAATCTGGCTTCTTGTCCTCACCCTTGAGACTGCTTCAGGTTTATTTACTTTGGGTACAGTCTTCTTACCCTGAGTCTTCTCCTTTGTTGTTTTCTGAGGCTGTTCTTGAATGACTAACGGCTTCACTGGTTTTGGTGGCTGCGGTTTGGTTTTCTTTTTAGCTCTTGCCTCCCTTTGAAGCTCAGCAATTGTAAACTCTCTGGCTGGTTGAGGAGTAAGACCAGTTTTACTTTGGAAACCAGCCATAAAGAAACACAAGACAAGAAATAAACTTGATCCATATCATATTCTCTAATATGTGTGGTAGTCTCATTTATCTTCCCATTCGTGACTACGCGCAGTTCTCCTAGTGCGGTCCCATCGCATCTGTTAATGAGTTCCTGTAACCCTTTTACAGCTTTACTGTCGTGCAATAACTTCATACATGTTTTCAAGAACGTTGTGAGCATGAATGGGTCCATCTTCGGCTCTGGTCTATGTTTGCTTCTTGAAGTGGAGGCATCAACGAAGCTCATCTTGGCTTCCATTAAGGTTTCCCGAGTGCACTCCAAATCAAACTCTGCTTCCTTCACCGGAGCTTTGCGAACCCAAGTACTATCTTCTAGTTGTTTGTCTTTGTCATCTCCCATCATGATTCCACTTTGGAGCACAATGTTTACATTCATTTCTTCCTCACGTGACTTAGACCTCATCGTCTGCAAGTTCTAAGTCGGGGGAGGCAGTAGCACTCCTTTGTCACATATCCTAGCTATCAGTGTAGGACAATCTTTTATCTCATGATCAAACAAGTTGGAATACAAACAAGACGAGCACATTCGATTTGTACACTTGTGAGCATAATGTCCTGGCCCTCCATAATTGTAGCATATCAACTGTCTATGACCTCTTCCAGGTCCTCCTCCACCTTGGCCTCGTCCACACCCCTGAAATCTTGTTCAAGCCATTCCTACATTCCAGTCAAGGGTTCGTGTTTCGGCCTGAACTCTTTAGGTGGGAGTTATGTCCATCATTAACTCATAGCTTATACAAGTATGCTCATTGTGTCCCACTGACCTACAAAAGTTACAAAACAATTGTTGTGACTTTTGCGTATACCTCTGTAACAAGTGACAATTGCCTGTGGCATGTTTTCCTACTATTTGATAGATTGTGCACCACAAAGCAGGTGTTGTGCTAGGTCCTGCTTGTGCTTTTGGTCTTAAGGGAATCAGTCCTCCTCCTACAAGGTAATTTTCAAAAATCGGGCAGTGGTCGTTGTCATGGCCCTGACCCTTGCATTTTACGCACCACACCTCTTCGCACACTTCTGGTCAAGCTGTCATGTCCTATTTAAGACTTTGCATCTCAAGGCATAAATTCTTCAGCTACACGTGGATCTGGTAAACTCCTAAGTTAGGATCCTATATCGGGGTCTCATGTAGCCTCATATCAATCTCTAAGGCCTCTTCCTACGTCGTTATCTTTTGCTTAAATAGCGCACTTCCTAAATGTGGCATTAGCAAAGCTACAAACCACTCGCGATGTTGTCCATCTATCAAATTCATATTAGCCTCGTGAATCGTACATTCTAGCCTCTAATCCAGCTCCCAAGGAGTCTTTCCTGGTAGCATTGTAATCTCTTTGAATCCAAGATCGAATGTGCTTCAGACTTCGGCCTACTAAATTCTTTGTTTAGTGTTGCTTAGATATCTACGATTCCTGCATTTGGATTATTATTGGAGTGCTTAATATACCAGGTCAATGCGTGGTCCTGCAGGGTGCTAACCAGTTTTGCTTTCTTTATATTTTCATATGTAACTCCTTGTTCTTCCCATACATCCCTTACCACAAACCAAAATTGGTCTGGATCCTCATTTCCCAAACCCTTGAACACAGGCAACTTCATTGTGCTTGCCATATTGAATTGCAGTGGTGGAGGAGGTGGTACTGGTGAAGATGGAGGTGATGGCGGTGAATATGGTGGCGACATGGGTGGAGGTGGTATTCATGGAATTATTTGCCTTATCAGATGGATCGCACTTTGCGGTGATACCTTCGCGAAATCTTCGTCATCCTCTTCCGGAGATGAAACCAAGGGGTTAGTTTCTGGTCCCTTACTTCCTTCGTTCCTGTAAGATTTTCCACTTCGCGTAGCCCCGAACATCAAGGTAACTGCATAACCCTGTTTCACACAATAGCATTTTAATCCAAGTATTCAAAGACTTTACATACTTACCTTGTGGTCCTTTGAGAAAGCGTTGCTCTGCCTCGCTGTAGCTAACTGAGGTGTCAACCACGAACTTAGTAATGAATCCTCCTATAATACGATCGAGCCAATGACCAACGGCACGTGCGATCTTATCCTCTAATGCTTCCAACCTTTGCACTAGCTCTGGGGTCCACACAAAAGGACCGTCAAGTTTCCACCTTCCTTGGCTATCCACTAGCTTCGTGATCCAATCGTATTGCTCAGTAGGGAAGGATGCGAAGAAGATTTCATGGATCTCTATGTACAGGTAGTAGTCTAACCACTCTTATTTTTTCAGTCATGGATTCCTGTTCTCCTGTGCTGGAACTCATGAATTCTTATGTCCAACCAGCCTTCAATTTCCTTCTTATTTGGATTCCAATGATACAACATCAGACATCTCTATGTAGATTCCAGTCTCGGCAACGGAACCATTTTTTGGCTTGAGGGGGCCTGGCCCAGGTTCGAAGTTAATTAGCCAAACAAATCCCTACACTATTGGCCATTTCAGCATCAGCCCGTGGAGCGCGGACTGAATTCTCGCCCAAAGCAGTATTGGGGGATGTTGGAACCAAGTTTCCACACCCTTGAGATATATGAGGTGACGATTTAGTCCAACTTTTCCTACCTTTGCACAGGCCACTTCGCACATTGCCCTAACCTTCAATACCTTCGTGATCTACTATAATCGCCTTTCGTGCAACCCTAACCAAGGGCTGAGATGCTTTCGCGTTGTTATGGCAGCATCTTACGTTATTTCCCTAAATTACACAACGTATCTTACTTATCTTCTTAAATATCTTACTTAACTTTGCGTAAATAGATATTCCATCTTGCATTCACTTATTCAACGCATTCATACATATTCGCACATCATATAAGCATTAAAACTGCAATGTATATTCAATGTAACAGATGCATAAAACAAGAAATAAATACACAAAATGGATATGAAGCTTCTCTTTATTAATGCTCCAATTGTTACAGACTCGACTTGCCCTGCGCACTCTGCTGCAGGGGTCCATGCACTCAACTGCGGACTACTAGGCCTCTGCGCACTCAGCAACAGAGCCTTCTCCTACTCTACAACCCAAAAATAGACTTCACACTTCATATATGACTCAACTCTTCATCCTTATCATTATTATTCCATGATCTCTTGATTACTTAGAGCCTCACTCTATATATACAACCCCATGGTCCACGAACCATGGGTATATCTCTACGGCCGACATTACATTAAAAAATTGAGGGCAAACAACCCTATGACTCTTTTACAAAATACACGCTTCGCGCCCATAAAATGTAGAATCTTTACATCAGGGTTACAACTTTTGACCAAAATCTAGGCTCTAAGCCCCAAAACTTCCCCTAGGGAATCCTGTGCCCAACATTATTTTATCTTCCTTAGAAGACCTGTTCAGTTCTTTATCATGCATGTCTTCATTTATGATTTAATCCCCATATATTGCTTTAGATGTCAGAAAACTCAAAATATCGGCAACATCATTAAAAACTCTCTAATTGGTGATATTGTCTGGAATGGAAAGCCTAAAAGTAAACTCAATAGAAAAACGACCAGGACCGAAATCCTCAGGTGAAATTAATTTAGATGCAACATTAGCTAACAGGTTAGCACTAGCATTTTGTAATTTGGGAATAGGAGAAATGTTAAAAACTAGAAAATGAGATGTCAAATCCTGGATCAATGTTTGGTAATGTTTTAGATGATTTGAGACACAATGAATATTATTTCTGATTTGTTTGATAAAAATCTCATAATCACCATATACTTTAAATAATTTAACATCTAGACTAATTTCTTTTTGAATTCCTTTAACAAGTGCCTTGTATTATGCTACATTGTTGGTGCATTCAAATTCTAATCTGCAAGTGAGCATGGTTCTCTCACTTTTAGGATTGATTAGAATACAACCAAATCATGCACCATCATTGGATTTAGACCCATCAAAATAAAAAGTCCAAAATAAATTACCTACAAGAGTATTAACAAAAGGATTACTAATGTTTATACAACGAGATGAATTTGTATGGGAAAATTTTTAATTTGAGAAATAACAGATTCAAGGGAAAAAGGAGAACCTCGAGATAGAAATTTTCCAAAGAAAGCATTAGCAGAGTAATTACCCATAATATTGTTTGTTAAAACCACAGGTTCATTATCTTCTTCTAGATCAGTGACAATGTATTTTAAGTGTTTTTCCCTATATATCTTGATTTGATTTGGTTTTCCACTATATGGAAGCCAGAGGTGAGACCAATCAGTTGCAACATATCCATTTATCTTTTCAGACCAATCTCTACTCAAAATAGGACCATAAAATTCTGGTATATCAGCAACAATAATGTCAATAATTTGGAAAACTTTAGGATTATATGATAATCATATTAACACTTCATTCATTTCTCCTGACACTTTTATCTTTATTCTATCTAATTGAACAATTGGAGTCGTTGACTTTTGAGGTTGAACATTCAATTTCAAGCACACTCGATATGACATAAGGTTGGAAGAAACTCCAGAGTCAACTAGACAATTATGAAAAATATTATTAAAAATTTCAAAGGTTAATAGGAAAGGAGGAATACGTGAATTTGATTTGTCTCCTATTAGAATAATGTTTGTTGAATCAATTTTATCAAACGATGAAGGAGGGTTTATTTTAGATCTACTCTTTAAATTATTAGTAGTAATAGTTGTAGATGGCAAAGGAGATGTGGGTACTACATTTAAAGCATTAAGCAATAATTTATGTTTTTGTTTAAGTTTACTAACTTTATAGACTGTAATATTTGCCTTAGTTTTCTTCATGTCTTCTACAATATTATACTCAATGTTATTAGATACCAATAACGTTTTGGATGGAGAAGAATCTAAAGTATATGTTTTTGGAGTATTATAATTTTGGGTAGAGGACTTCTTGGCCATACCTTTTTCAACTAAAGTGTCAGTTGTAGATTTCTGACCTTTTGAAGATGTATCTACCACATTCTTACTTCTGGTAGTAACTTGCATTTCTTCTTCATTTCCTTCATCAGATGTAGGAAGAATAAAGTCCCAAAGTTCATGTGCTTCAACAATTTCTTCTTCTTCATTTTCTTCCTCAGCCTCAAGAGTTTCTTCTTCGACTTCTTCTTCTTAACAGTTGTAGATGGCAAAGGATATGTGGGTACTACATTTAAAGCATTAAGCAATAATTTATTTTGTTGTTTAAGTTTACTAACTTTATAGACTATAATATTTGCCTTAGTTTTCTTCATGTCCTCTACAATATTATACTCAATGTTATTAGATACCAATAACGTTTTGGATGGAGAAGAATCTGAAGTAGATGTTTTTGGAGTATTATAATTTTGGGTAGAGGACTTCTTGGTCATACCTTTTTCAACTGAAGTGTCAGTTGTAGATTTCTGACCTTTTGAAGATGTATCTACCACATTCTTACTTCTGGTAGTAACTTGCATTTCTTCTTCATTTCCTTCATTAGATGTAGGAAGAGTAAAGCCCCAAAGTTCATGTGCTTCAACAATTTCTTCTTCTTCATTTTCTTCCTCAGTTTCAAGAGTTTCTTCTTTGACTCCTTCTTCTTAACAGTTGTAGATGGCAAAGGATATGTGGGTACTACATTTAAAGCATTAAGCAATAATTTATGTTGTTGTTTAAGTTTACTAACTTTATAGACTGTAATATTTGCCTTAGTTTTCTTCATGTCTTCTACAATATTATACTCAATGTTATTAGATACCAATAACGTTTTGGATGGAGAAGAATCTGAAGTAGATGTTTTTGGAGTATTATAATTTTGGGTAAAGGACTTCTTGGCCATACCTTTTTCAACTGAAGTGTCAGTTGTAGATTTCTGACCTTTTGACGATGTATCTACCACATTCTTACTTCTGGTAGTAACTTGCATTTCTTCTTCATTTTCTTCATCAAATGTAGGAAGAGTAAAGTCCCAAAGTTCATGTGCTTCAACAATTTCTTCTTCTTCATTTTCTTCCTCAGTTTCAAGAGTTTCTTCTTCGACTTCTTCTTCTTCATCTTCAACAGTTGATATTTGTGAAGGATATTGAGAAAGTGGTGTAGTTGGCTACGTCCTTCTGATCGGTTTAAAAGATCATCAGTTAGATGAACTTTCAACAACTTGATTTTCAACTCTCCCATCTCGTTTGACATAGTTTTGAGGACTTTTTGTAGTCATTCCATGTCAAACGGGAATTTAGTAGTTTTCTTCTTTGTTTCCTCTTTGAAGGTGACCTTCTATGCAAGATTTATTTCTTCTATTGTAACTTTCTTTTCAAGAGCTAACAACCTTTTTTAAACCACTAGAGCTTCTTTCATGTTATCCGTGAGTGGTTTTTTATGTGCTCTATCAACGAACATAACAATTTTTTAAGGTAAGGCACTAATATACCAATCTACTTGGACTTCTACACCTCGTCTGTATGTAGTTGGAATTTTGTTCAAAATTTATTGAATCTGGAATTAAATTCTTTAATATTTTCATTGGGAGAAATCTTAAGATTGGATAATTCATTAATTAATGTAGTTGGTGTTTCCATATTTCTTAAGAAATTTCTTTTCAAACATATCCCAATTGTTTATTGATCTAATGGGTAGAGAAAAATACCAAGATCCAGCTAATCCTTCAAATGTGTAAGGAAACAACCTACATACTACATCTTCCTTTGACACTCCATTCAGATCAATATCTAACATAAAACTATGAAGATTTTCTTCAGTAGGAAGTGTTGGACATTGGATAAATCAACATTCTGTGTGTTTTACGAAATGGACTAATCGCCTCTCATGGATCCTTATCTCTAGAAATGCAATCATTGACTAACACCTACGGTTTTCTTTCTAGCAACAATCGTGATTCCCAACAAGTGGTATTAGAGCATAGGTCACGAGTTCGATAAACACTCGGCTCACACTAGGGGTGAGATTGTTGGACAATGGATAAATAAATGCTCCATGTGTGTTTCGCAGCATGGACTAACTCCCTCTCGTGGATCCTTATCTCTGGCGATGTGATCATTGACTAACACCCGTAGGTTTTGGTCTAATGACAATCATGATTCCTAACAGGAATTCCATCATTTGGGTTATATTTTGGTAGCCATCTCTTTGGGTGTTTGGGAAGAGGATGTAAAGCGGGGTTCATTACTACTTCTTTTGGGTTATTCCAAGGTCTATTTTCCATTTCGGGATTGATGATATGAGAAGTAGTAGATGAGGGAGACCCAAAAATGGATGAACTTGATGAAGGGGTAGTTGAAGTACTTGCAGAAGATGATGCCCCAATGGAACTACTAGTAGTAATGCATGTTAGTTGGGTAGAAAATGAATATGCGGATGAAGATGGGGTTGTAGATGAATGAATATGAGCAGATAAAGGATGATAAGAGGATGAAAATGAAGAAAATGGCATGGGTTCAGATGAAACTGAAGGAAGGTTAGGTGTGGGTGGTGGGGAAGATGAAATATTCTCACTAGTAAAGGAGTCAGCACCAGAGATATGTTTTTTCCTACAATGGGTTTGTATTGGGAATTCAAATGGTTTGACCCCAAGTTTTTTTCTCTATGCTCTAGTAAGGACTTTAGAAGATATTAGTGAAGATGTAAAAATTCCTTAAAAGGATTCAACATGATCAACTTGATCAACATAGATTGAAATTCCTTCAAATTTATGTATGATAGGTTGGAGCTCAATGGACTCTGATGGCTGACTAGGAAGGGAAGTGTTAATAAAAGGTTCACTATGTGATCTTCTAACTCGGCTAGGTGATTTAGAAGAAGGAACTGGAACTTCAAATCTATTAGGCGATGATTTAGAATGGGATATGGAAGTTAAAGTTAATTTTTGTGAAGACCACTTGATTTGGTATGTGATCTTCTTGCCATTCATAGTCTGATGGCCCTTCTTCTAGCCCAAAAATGTTGATGGCCAAAATTGACATCATCAACATTTAGGGAATCCACCCAGTCAAGGTCCCAATTAGACCTATTTCCATTGAAATTGGTGGTTCTAACTGGTTCAAATGGGTTTCTAGTTACCCGTTTAAAATAAATATGGGTGAGGTCAAATGGGTGATAAAAATGATTACAAAAGTCATATGTGAAACTTAATTATGAAAAAAAAAAACTAATGTATTAACTTATCTATAGTACCTGGCTATATGAATCACATGTACTAAAATGATAATATCGTTTCATAATAATAAATATTGTTACAAAGAAATATCGAAATAATGATTAAAGTTTTTTTTTATTAAATAGTTAATCAAAACAATATTAAGCTCTCCACATATGATAAATTAAAAAAAAAAAAATGCAATTAAAAGAAGTAATCATGACACATTCAAAAGTGATAAGTTACCAGATTAATATGAAAGTTTGCATAAAACAATATTCACATATATATAACAATTCCTTAAAGACAAAATACAGAGACAATATTAAAGAACCAAATCCTGGATGAAAATCTATTCATCGCTTAGAAATTGTAGTAGGTAGTCATATATATATAATATTATATATATATAGATAGTATATATATATTATATAATTAGATTAAAGAAAGAAATGTAAGTAAGTATAGTAGGGCAACAGAAGCTTCATTTTATTTAAAAAATTTATAACCCTTTCTAAATGCATGAAAGGGGTATTTATAATTTTTTTTACAAAAATGGGAGATAAAAAAAAAATCTCCGAGAAAGCTTAACTAAATACACATAAAAAGAAATTTGTTGTATTGAAACCAAGGTTGTTGAAATTGATCCAATTGTGCTTCATCAATGCTCATAGACTTCGATTAGCAATGCCACTTCTTGAGGAATGTAGGGCTTCAATTAGGATTTGACAACTAAAGATACATTAGGGGAGTTTTGAGGTCTAAAAAAGGCCTCCTAATGAAATTATAAAATAATAGTGGAAATAATAAAATAATATTAGGTTACGTCATCAAATTTTAGAGAGGAAAAAGGAAAAACTATTTTTTTCAACTCGTATTTTCAACTTATCTCCCTATGGGTTTACTCAAATTTTGAGCGGAAATACTTGTTGAATGCATAATTTGATTCCTCTTCCAAGGAGTACCCATCTTGCATACTTTCAATGTACCTTGTTACATGAAAAATGAGAAATACATGAAAAATGTGATTATAATCACTTTTTTCATGTATTTCTCATTTTGCGTGTAGCAGGGTCCATCGAATGTATGCAACATGGGTACTCCTTGGATGATGAATTAAATTTTGCATCCAACGAGTACTCCCGCTCAAAATTTGAGTAAACCCTTAGGGAAATAAGTTGAAAATAAGTCTTGAAAAAATAGTTTTATTATTTTATTATTTTTTAATCTTTTTACCTTTTTACTCCAAAAATGGTGAATCATCCCCCATGGTTAACATCATCATCTTGAATCACATTGATTCTTATAAAGTTTGATTTGGTTGTACATTTTTCTTAGGAGGCCCATTTTAGACCTCAAAATTCCCCTAATAACTGCTTTGAATTGTGGCATAATTTGAACGGTGGTGTTTATAAGTGCTTTTAATAGAAACTAATGACTGCGAGGCTTTATCACATATCACCAGTGGTCATCCAAGTTTACCTTTTTCATCTGCTCGATTTCCTTGGTAATATCACTCTGCTTTTCATACCACTATTCTCGTAATATTTGCATCTATGGCGAGGAATCTTCAAGGCGTTTTAAAATAAGATGGGATTCAAGTAATGAGTCATTTAATATTTCCACAATGGGGTTGGAAAGATCCCATGCATCATTGAGAAACTCCTTAATTGCTTGAATTCTCACTTTCCAACCCTTAAGAATAATCTTAGTTTATCATTCATCAACCTTTGGCCCATGTGATGTTTTACCTTTCTCAGTGTTATGCTATTTTAACAAACTTTCGAGCTTCTTCCTCATTTCATCACAGGAAGTATTGATTTCTACTAATTCATTTTTTAAAGTATCACCAAATTTGCATTGAATCTCCATTAGACTAAGCTCTTCAAATAATATTTTTTTGTCCTTGAGTTGAATGTTAAGTTTAAGAGCCTCGTGCCTGAATTTGTCCAACTGAACTGAACTAGCTTGCAATTGTTTTACTTGTCTTTGGGATTCATAAAGTTGGTTGTCCTTTGCATTAATTTGTTCTACATTTCGAATTTTTAATGAAGCCAACTAATTTTGCAACTCTGTGATGATGTTATCTATTGAATTTAACTCTGCTTGCCATTGAACTATTAGTTTTCTTTTTCTTTGCAAAAAAATTGTTGCATAGTAGCAATGTTTTCATCCTTGTCCCTGACTTGGTCTTGTACTTCAAATACTTTATCCATTGTGGCCAAAGCATATGAACCTGCAAATCAACTCAATTAACCTAGCTCATCAGTAGAATCAACAAAGGATCCTTGCCAAAGAACTTCAACAGGTGTGATCTGAGAAGTTTTTCCAGTGACTGAGCTTTGTGAGTCCTCAATATTTTTTTTCTTTCTTCCTCTTCTCACAATACTTTTTGTTCTGGACTAAATAAAATGTCAAGGGAAGGAATTTCCTCAACGTTAAGGAAAACTTTAGAAGTGGGATGAACTGGAATCACTTCCATATCTCTAGATGCTTTCTAAATTTTCTCTTTACCCTGAGGAGTTTTTTGGATTGTAACATGGTCAGTCTCAGTTGTAGTCTTTTGAGAAACTGTCCCAATCGTTAAATCTACAACCTCTTGTTCTTCAACATTTTGCTTATCCTTTAAATTCTAATCAAATTCATCCCATAATTTCTCCATCTCAGGAAATGTAGACATTGTACTTTTAGATTTTGTAGAACTTGATGTTCTTGCTTGTTGATGTTGTAAAAAAACCTCTTGTTCTGTAGATGCTAATGCAGCATTCTGAGTTGATATAATTGGATTACTGACCTGGAGAGGCTCTTGCATAAGAAACACTAGTGCATATGTTGGAAATGTTTCTAGTCTGGTAGCTATGAAAGCATAGAACTCTTCACATTCTTCAACTGATAATTATTTCATCACCTTTTGCAAAATTGATTTTGGAGAAGAGGCTTGGGAAAAGATATCATCAAATGTATTATCCTCATGGATATATCTCTTTATACTGGCCAAGGAAACCACTTGCTTTACTTCTTTCTTAGGGTCATATACTCAGAAAGGCATAATAGTCATTTTGAGCTCTTCTATGGGTGGTATCTCTAATTCTACATGTTGATAATTTGCCAGGGAAAAGATATAAAATGATAGTGGAAATTGAGGCCAAACACTCTTATTACTATCTTTCGGACCTTTAGTTATTCCATGGCCAACGAATAGATAAGGTCACTTCCCTACAAAGAAAATTATCTTGAATATAAAGAGGAAAAAGATGTGGTGCAACATAACTCCCACAAACCCAAATATAGGTAAACAATTCTTCGTCAAACCAAGTTCCAATCTTTCTTAGATTATCCATAGCCTTTTGGGACATTCTTGGTGGTTTATCCTCATATACCAACTCATAATTAGGAATCATTACTCTGTGGCAAATTTGGTAAAAGTGTGCAAAATAGTTGGTTTTCCATAGGGCATTATGATAGACATAAATGGGTAAAGGGTTAGATATAGTCCATTTTCATCCCATGGAGGGAAAATCCAACGAAAAGCATAGGCAGTCCATGATGTAAGAAGACATATAGAAAGGGTGAATTTTATATTCAGAAATAATGCGGGACGTGTGGAAAGCAAGAATATCTTTGGCTAAATGGTCTGATAAAATAGTAGCCCAGTAAAAAATGTCACCCTTTGTGGTGCCATTAAATAAGGGAATCCATTCGTCTGGTAATTTTGAAACATTTGGCAATGAAAAATCCTACATAACATATCAACAATTTGACCAAAAGGGGATGCAAGAGAAGCAGTGGCGTACTTACTGTCAACCTCGATTTTATGATTGTTAGGATTTTGTCTCCAATCTTTCATTAAAGATGCTCGTACCTCATGTTTTTTTGACAAACTCCTCTACATATTTCCTATTGAAATGATACTGCTACTTCGGAAGCTTGCACATAAACTAGAGGTCTTCGACCACAAACAAACCAATAACTGTGCCCTTATTGGTAATAAACTTTCTTTTTGTGACTGTAACATCTTCAACCACCCATCTTATCATATCAGTATATGGCATAAGCCTTGGCCTAGCAACAATTATGTGCAGGAATGAATTCATTGCATCCTGGATAGTGGGCTCGGAAGAATGAATATCATCAACTATTGTTGGTGTCTTTACCGTAACTTGTGGCTCCTCATCCTCAAAATATTGATACATGTTTTCCCATGATGAATTGTCGAAATCCATAGTGCAGACTGTGTCGGAGAACAATCCTACCTCTGGTCATTTGTCATCTATTATTTCTTTGTATGGGTCAACCGGCTTGGGCGCAGGAGTCTTCTTCTTTGTTTTAGCATTCTTCATTTCTTCCCCAATATTGCCGCTCAAATTTGTCTGTAGCAATAAAACAGAAGTTTAGCAAAGAAAAATGATTTCTCATGGAGATAATGAACAATAAAGAAAAATGAGGGTAAAACAAAGTTAAAATAAAATCAATTTTTTATTTATTAATGCACCAGTTAGGTATTTTAATTATCAATTTAATTGATTTGATGGCAAAAGTAGGGGGCCCTGTAAGAAGGCCATGTCATGTAACCATGTCATATACCGGATCCCAGATCTCTGATCCTTTTATAAATTGAATTATCATAGGATCTTTGGGGATGCCAACCTTTGGGTTCGTTTAAATAAAACATTAAAATTTTGAACAACTATGCGCATATGTGGGCCAACTCCAAAAGGATGATGTGGATACCAAATCCTAAATCTCGAATGTTCTAAAAATTGAAATTATGAATTACCTCTGGGCTTCTCGTTTTTTGGGATTCCGGGTTAAAGTAGGAGTCAGGTAGAATATATTTGCGGGAGGATGTTTAAACGGGTCGGCGAGCAATCGGCGTGATTTTCGATAATCCTGATTCTCGTAAATATTTTAAATTTCAATTCATATAGAGTTACAGGATCTTGATACTCCGGGATTTCTCTTAAAACTAAGTGGTTTCCATGTTTTCAAAGGTTTAATTGATTGGAAAAGGTGGTTGGTCTAGTCTTTTGGCCCATTTATTCATCTAATGACCAATCAACAACAAATTTGATAAACAATCTTATATCTAAGAGAAAATCAATAACTTAGAAAAAAATTAAAGGGACCCTATTTTTTATTAAAAATAAAAACTAATGGGGGGTTGTTGTATGCTACAACACACCGAAACAAAGGAGGAACATGTTTGAGGGGGAAGGGGAGTCGAAAGGGGGTATGCGAGGCTAGAGGACAAGAACCTACTCGAGAAAGGGAGTTGCAACACTATTGATAGTAGGATTGAGTCCTAGAACATAATTCTTTAACAAACTAACATCCAAAGAGACTGAAATACCAGAGGAAGCGGAGGAAATAAAGATAGCATTCAACATAACCATATCTTCCAAAGATAAATCCAAAATTAAAGAATCTTGAAAGGGGGCTACCTGGAGCAAGAAGGCGTTTGTGGATATCAGTTCCTACTGTGAACCGCTGGAAGGGACGCCCACATTTGAAAACACCTCTATTAGCTCAGGATTTAGAAAGTAAGGAGCCGACCAACCCAAATTGTGTCCAATAGACCTGGAAATATTTGCTAAGAAAGGAATTGAGGAAGATTTTTTTGTGATTACATGCCGCTCTGAGCCTGGCTGACACACAAAAGAAGATAGGGAATCCGTTGGTTACATGTGATTATTGCCCTTGTCTTCAGTGACACAAACCCTATGCAGCCTCTGACAGTGCTTCTTCAGGTGGCTAGTCTAGTGACAATTGAGACACCGAAAGATTATCACAATTGACTAACTAATGAGTTGTTCTTAAACACAACAAAAAATTGTGCTATGTCAAAAAAGTATTTGCATGAAATATTTAATCATTATTAAACCTATTAAACACTAACCCAGCATACTTAAACACAAAGCCTATGTTGATTGAAGTACTACTATCAAACAAACAAATTAATTATATTCGTATCATTTTATAGCTTTGAAAAGGGTTACATACATTTGATTAGATAGTTTATTAGTGTATCTTTTATTTTGGATTAATGATTCTTTATTGGCCAGATATAATATCCATTTAATATCTTATTCTGTAAATTGATTGCCACTTGTTAAAAACATATCCTCAATAGTGACTTATTTGAAATATCGATTACAGGATAATTACTTGCATAATTAGTATAAAATTATGTTAGAAGTAAATTCATGAAAATCAGCATAATTACAATAATATTCCGAAGCCCTCTTGGGTTCCCACGGAATAGCAGACCTAAACTGAACCTCTCGATTACTTGCACTATCAACTCTACAGATATAGAATTCATAAAAGAGCCGTGAGATCATTGACGAGGGTGGGTTTCATCTAGTGGTTTTATACAGTTGCCCACAAGATAAAGTTCAGATAAAATTGAATATTCCGAAGCCCTCCTGGGTTCCCACGGTGAACCTCTCGATTACTTGCAGTTGCTCGTAAGATAAAATTCCGTGCACTATTGTCTTCAGATAAAATTGAATAGTAGTGTACAAGTACAGCCACTCATTTACACTCAATGTTTTGTGAAGATGGGTAATGATACAGTTTTATTTACAGTTTCCGCCTAAAATCATACAAACAACTAATCAGAGATTTTCCTGGTATAATGTTTCAACTATGATAATTTCAAATTTTAAAATTTAGTCACTTGCCGATAAAGATCTATTTTAAATACCGATTTAAAACTATCTTGATTTACAAGAAGCCCCTTTTCTGTACTGTCCTTTATCCCGAAGTCAAATGACACTGCCTATAATTTCTCCTTTACAGATTGCTAATTGTGATTTTCTCAATTTGAATGGAATTTGAGTGAATTTAGTTGTAGTTTTGCTTCGAGGAAAAGACTTATGCACTTGCAGTTTGATAATTAACTTTTCATGATTAACAACTCTCTGCAAGTAATTTATTTGCCCTTGAGTCTATAAAGAATTTGTATATGCTTAAGCAAGGCAACTTAATTTATGAAGTTAAGCAAGGCAACTTGTGCCATGCATGTACACAGTGTGTTCATAGAGACATGTAAAACATCATCAAAAGCTGTCGTCCCTGAAGCATTTGCATTGCAGCATTGATTGTCATTACATTCTTAACCAACAAAAAGCTAACATTCACCACTTGCTGTTCATTAAAAAGCGGTTATCTCTTGCACACAAACACCATAAGAAAATTAATTTTTCCATGTAAATCATAAAATAACAACCAGAGGGGCATGCAAGACCAGAGGCAAAGTTGATGCTGAATGCTGCCACCCAATCCACAGAAAGGTGCAATTCCTGTAGGTAGTGAGTGAAGTCCATCTCCCCAGGTGCAGACTCCCTGCGCCTGCAACAGGTTCCTTAAAACCAAGTTGCATAATGGGCTTGAACAGATGCTTGTGCAGGCAGGGGTGGAAGAAGGAACTGTTACTATAAGGACATCTACTCAAATCGCCGCTTGTTGGTCCCTGTTGTTGGTCCCACCTTTGTGTTCTCCTACAGGAGTTTGATGTACTACAGGAATTTGAAGCCAACAGGAGTTTGATGTAGTGCAGATGCACATTGTGAGCTACCTGAAATGAAATGCTGCATTCTGAGGGTGCGATGACTAATTTGACAAATTGAACTCACCAACACTGTAACCAAGTGGAAAGTTGATGCTATGCTCGAGTGAAATAACTTCATAAAAAATCCAAGATAATGAGGGTGAATGAATCTGTGATGCCTCCTGGAAAGCTTCGTGAGAATGAGAATTCAATGGTATTATACACTTTGAAACAATAGATTAACCAATGTTTACATCATCCCACATTTTCTTCCTCTGGATCACTTAGGACTATTAGTTCTGGATCCTTTCAGAGTTCACAACTGGCATGCTTGGAAGTTGTCTGTAAACTGTGATAACCTGACAAACTTATTTGTTGAAAAAGTACCTGAGTTGAAGTTCTCACTTCCTTTGGTTGATGCTTGGATCATCATCATTTCCATTTCTACCAGTCCCACTATTTGTTGAAAAGTTTGAGATTCTCACTTCTTGGTTAATACTTGGATCTTCATCATCTTCATTTTACCAGTCCCACCGTTGTTGATTGCTGCTACTCTTTTCCCATGGCATAATATTTGTAATAGATGATGCGATAGCACCATCTAATTCCAAATAACTATCTCAATTTACAAAATAGCTTATAATTCACATTCCCCGAAAAAAACAATATTAATTGAGAAGTGGCTAACAATAACTTGGTAAATTCTCAGGCTGTGTAGAGCAAATCCATTTTCCTCTTCCAATGTCAGAATGAATTCGCCAATGAATGGGTGATGCTGTGTATTTCCGGTTCCAAATTTTGCTCATAAATATTTTACTAGCTCTTCATCAGTGGGTTCAAATTTCACACCAGCTGGCCACTCTTGTGTTACCTACAAACAATAAACTATAACTTATATCATATGCAAAAATTTAAGTTTTCAATACCAGACCTTCCAACTAATTATCTACAAATGTTTTCTATTTGAAATAAAAAATTAAAAGCTACTGAATATCAATATCAACCAGAAAAATAAAACCACCCCAGTTATAATGATAAACAACAAAGTGCATCATCACCAATTTGACATCTATCACCTTAAACTTTTGACTAAAAATTGTATCACGAAACCTTATGTTTATCTTACTGTACTTTGCTTCTAGTTTCCCTCTATTGAAATGGAGGATCTTGAGGATCTTGAACTTTGCAAGGGGAGTTGGGAAACTATGTCCCAGGATTTTTTAAGAGTTAAAAAATAAATCTTTTGAATTATACCTCTTTTTACTGCTGGAACTTTTCTTTAATTTTGGATAAGCCTTTTGATCATATGGGCTTAGATTTCTTGATAACTTTCATATGGGCTTAATTTCTTGATAAGTTTATGTTAGTTTCAGTTCCCTAATTAGTTAAAAAGAAACTCTTGTGATTTTTCTAATATATTTTATTTCTTCGTATATTTCATAAATATAAAAACTCTTTATTTTATTTTCTTGACTTTTGAACCTACTGACACAGATCCCGGTGTGATATGCAAAGGGATGGTCAACACAAACATCTTGTGGTACCATATTCCCCAACAGTGCATAGGCAATTTCCATTTCAGAGCAAAGCAATTCAAGAAGGACAACGAAAACAATGTGATGATCAGCACCTGTGAATGGTATTTCCACTTTGCACAGTTATTACAGGGGATTCAGATTACAGATCAAAGCTATTCAAGAAGGGTTAAAAAAAAGCTATTCAGACCGGTATTCGGAAGTTCTCAATGTAAAATATTGTTTCATGTGATCACAACTATTGAGTTGGAATGGGCTATTCACCAAAATGCTGCCACCAATAAACACGCGTAATTAGATGGGTTCGAGATTGTTCTCAGCGTTCTGATATGAAAGATTCATGTCGCAGGGGAATGAAAAACACTTATATCCCAGATTCCTAGTCAGTGTATGCACAACTTTTATTACCCGATCAAAGCTATTCAAGAAGGAAAACAGAAAGAAATGTGATAATCAGCACCAGCAAACAAACCTGTGAACTTGCACAGTCATTACCAGGGGATTCAGATTAAATATAGTGTGTGAATGGATAGAGGGAGACAGAGGTTTACTAGTTTGAAATCCGTTTCATTATTTAATGAGTTTTTACTTGTGTCTGATCTAATAATGCATAGATTTAGTGGAGTTAATAACAGTGTTTTTCAGACTTACGAAGTGGGTTTGTCTAGGGTTTAGTTTTTATTGGAAGGTGTTGAGGGTTAATTTGTTTCCAGGAAAATGAATCCAAACTCTTCTAACATTTCGATAAGGGAATCCAAAGGAATTTAAATTAGACTAAAATGTGGGTTTACATCATGAATTCATTGTATATCTAATCACCAATTTAAGAGAAAAGGAGTTTCAATGCATTCCTAATTTAAGCATTGATTTAAGAGCAAATCTAAGAGTTGATCTATCTCTCACATATGTAGTTATTTTTCCTATATAGAGGACCAATGTTTTTTACAGATAGGCCTGTTTTTGTCTACACTCTTTATGTATCAGTTTTTTTTATCTTGACTCACATATACGTCACCATGAGTTCTATGGTCACATAATTCTCCCAACAGAACTGCTGACATAGCTCAAATGTTGTACACGTTTTTGTTATATTTTTTATTAATACAAATCATCATACCGTTTTTTTCATGCTGAAAAAAAGATCTAAGATGTCATCTAAATATTTTTTTAGAATTTGTCAAAATAGCATATTTTTTTTTCACTTTGCAAATCAATTTTGTTTACATAACTTACTTTCCATTTAGAGAAGAGGAGAAGTGTAGCAACCAACCACCACTGATATTTTCTTCCTCGGCCTTGAATGTTAGGAGAAGTAATTCATCTAGCTTTGTGCAACCATTCCTTCCCACAGTTGGGTCCCCTCACTTTGTACAACTATTCCTTCTCATAGTTGAGTTCCCTTCTAAGGACATCATCAATCTTTGCATCTTTCTCTTGAGAGTGACACAGAGTTAATTGTGTTCCTCTTCCTTAGCCGCTTCTATTTATATAATTAGGGTTTTGTTTTTATACTTAATATTTTTATTTTTTTTTACCATGCAAAATATATATAATTTACAAATCTGATTAGGGTTTTGCGCTTATACTTAAATATCTCACTTTTTTTTCATTATTGAATATATATATAAATGATTGTTCTAAAAACCCTACGGTATTGAAATATTGTAATGTTTTACATTTTAACTTAGACCAAAATAAAACAAAATATAAAACATAAAACATAAAATTAATAATTATATTTATAATTATAACTAATAATTAAGTCAGGTTGGATCCATCTGGAATCTAGATCTACCAAGTGTCCAAAGGGATCAAATACTAAGCCTATCTTGTTATGGTAGATTTAAATAATTATTTTTATTACTAATCTCTAAATTAATTGCCAAATTTATGAATATGTGAATGTGCAAAGCACTAGAAAAATTACTACTATCTAGGGAAAAAAAATGTTACAAATGAGTTAAAGAAAACCATGGCTTGAAATAACAATACTAAGCTATAGAGAAAGTATGTGGTAATAATCTAAAGAGAATCTCAAGGAGAAATACTTAAATCGGTACTAATTATGTAGAGCACTTTTTAATTATATAAAAAAGAGAACACAATGACCTTAAGTTGATTTAAAGTTAAGGTAAATTATATGGACCATTTTTGAATTGTAAATAAGATAGTATAAAACCATTTTAAGTTGGATATAACTCTTGTATGAACTTTTGGCCCTTCCATATGGTTTATGGGTGTCTATGAGTTATGTAATCCACACTTTTGATCCTTGTAAATTGTAATGTAATTGTGCAAATATGGCTAGGATGGTGACCTAGTTTGTGAGAGAGCCTATATTGATGAATATAATAAAGGGCCTAGCTACTTAAATTTTGTTCATTCAAATTATTAATAAAATAAATTACTAAAAGGGTTCCAATGAGGAAATTACCACAGGCCTTATCAGATGCCAAGATTAATTTCTTATTATTCAATATAATGCCTCTTTGACTTATTGAATATCATTCCTTGAATAAGAAACTCTAGGTTGAGTGTTTGCATGTAAGAGGTAGGTGGGAAAGTCATCTTCCTTATATATGACAACATGGGAAGTGTACAATCTTTCTTGGAAAATGTGTGACAGTCAAACAATGCATGATGGAAGTAAAAAGGAAATTCCAATAGAGATTTCAAATCGTTTTTACAAGTTGCAAATAGAAAACAAGAGGTGATTTGGGTGTTGAAAAATAGCACAAGACATGTTGTGTATGAAGGCAACCCTGTGGGGGCTCAATTAATGTTGAGAATTAGGGTGCGAGCTAGTGAGTGCTAGCTTGATTGCCTTTATGTGTTTCCTTTTGAGGAAATGGCTTAAGTTCCTTGAGAAGGCCAATGTGAGCACTCTTGAAATAGCTAAGAATTCATTGAAACCCCAATTATGAGATTTTGTAGTCAACCATGGGCTGAAGCATTGGAGGGAAGTGGGATAACTTGAGGGACTACATGGGGGAGATTGGGATCCCATTCCTTGGGTTGTGTAGGTTGAAGGGAAAGAGAGTTGGTTGATCATAATTGTTATTGGAGTAAAATTTGGTTTTGGGATACTATATGTGTATATTGGACAACCAAGAGAGCTAAACCTATTTTTGAATTCATAGCTTCATCTTGACAGTGCCTTGATATTGATAAAAATGGAACAATGAACCTATGGTTGGGAGGAATGTCTCTCTTATGCAGTTAGTCAATCCCTTTATTAAATGATAAGTTATATGCTATATTTTATTATGTTAATTACATTGTGTAAATGTTTTACTTGAATGTTGTCTTGTTTTCTTGATGATGTGCAGTCCCTCACTTTAAATTTATTTTTAGATGCATGAGAAAATATAGACATATTGTCTATGTGACAATTTTATTTGATTTTTAGTAGGAGGGGTATTTCACATATAGTATTAGAGAATTAGGTTAGAACTTTAGGCATGCAAGTGTTTTCCATGGTTCCAACCTAGAAAAATTTAGCATAAAATTGTGTTTTCCCAATAAGAATATGTGGATTTGAACTCCCCCAAATTCATTTTTGGTATTCAAATTATTGAAAAAGGAGGGGAGTTTATGCATTTAAATGGGTCGAACATGGACTAGGATGGAAGGTTCATGGGGTACATGATAGTCATGAGCCCAAATTGTTTTTAAAAATGGCTATGTAAAATATTGGGAAAATTACATGTCATGGCCTTTGTTATTGAAGATAAAAATTTTCAGTGATAAAGAATGCATCGCCAAATATAGAATTTATCAAAAGAAAAGACTGTATGGCCAAAAATAAAAATAAAAAAATGGTTAGTAATAAATCATATATTTCCAAAGATAAGAATTGTGAGTGATACAATGTGAATTTCGAAGGAAAATATTGTCTAGGTGATATAATGTCTATTACCAAGGAATTTTTTTTATAGGTGATATAGTATGTAACGATAAAGAAAAAACTATTAACCAATACAAAGCCAATGCCAAAAAGAAAAGGAAATGACTTAGAGGAATTTGGGAAAAATTTTCGTTTTCCATTATGAAATTGACTCTTCATGTTAAAGAAAAATTATCTCAACAATATATCATTAAAAAGGTAAATTACTTTGATGATATGTTCTAGACATTGAGCGGTATGAAAGCTCATACTCTCCTTAATAATAATGACTATTGACGTGTTTCTTAACACTCAATTGGTCCATGATCTCCATTTAAATTGCATGGAAGGACATGGTGAATGATCAATTGTGAGAACTCTCTTATGTGAAATATGTTTTTCTTTCATAAATAAAATCTCTTTAAGTGGTCATGTTGGCTAGGGTTGTTGACTATTTCCCTATCATAGGGTTTTAACAACGTAACAATATTATCATTGTGATATTTGATATGGTTGTGTGAGCATTTATTGAAGGTATTCATCTTGTATGGAATACATTGTTTACTTGACCATGGTGTCATAGCTTGTTTCAATAACTTCTCATGTTGGTAATCAAGATATTGAAGCCCTCTTTGCTACATTTCTAACATTTGGTACTTATGTACCATTTTAGCCTAAACATATTATTCCATTGCATCTAGAATGTTGTTTTCAGCGAAGAACATTTTTCGTTTCATATGAAAAGGTGTTTGTTTCCCAAAGAAACATCATATTTCATCGATTTTAGGTATACAATCCAAATATAACATTTAAAAAAAAAATCCACAAAGTTCATGTTACAATTTTTTATTTATATTCTTAGTTTTCTACTCTTTTTAGTCTACATATGCTCTATGCAATCTTGGCAAATTAGACACAAAGACTAAATTGTTTTATTGATTATGTATTCTCTTTACCATGTGCTTTCTGTGATCTTGGAAAACCATAAACAACTAGAAAACTTGCATTTTTTAGTTAAGCTCACGAATATCTAGCCCCATTTGTGAAATCCCCAGGCATTCCATTGGGAGATGCCACTCACACGAACTTCCAACATTACTAAGACATAATCGAAAAATAGTTACACAATGTGACCATAACATCTCATGTGAATAGTAAAACCCAATAACCCAAAATCATTTGACAACACATTAAAACATGCCATAATAATTGATAAACGAGCACATAACAAGTTCTAAATACTTATCTCTTAAATTTTCGAGCTAGATATGGACCTCAGACTTTCCTCCAAAAAGTAAACTGTGTTCCTCTAGTTCTCTCATAAATGTGTCACCCTGAGCTGGGGACATTACTCCACTTAGTGTCAGCTTCTTGAGCTAGGTATGTGCCTCGTACCAAATATAACAGGGCCAAGGTACCAAGCCTGACAACCTTCAACTAGTAGGCTCACATCCCCTATTGGCCCTTATCTTATTCGTTTATGGATGTTCCAAAGTTGAGTGGCTCTAAGAGTTTTGCTACCCTTAATATGCATATTCTACATACCCTTACAGAACTTCACAAATCCAAGGTACCAAATCTGACAACATCCAACTAGCAGGCTCATATCCCCCATTAACCCTTTATCTCAAATAGCCATGGATGTTCTAGAGTCCCAAGGCTCCATGAGTTCCACTGCTCTTATGCGTCTTCCAGGTACCCTTAGAGGCCCTCACACAACCAAGGTACCAAACATGACAACCTTCTTCCAGTAGGCTCACATCCCCCATCAGCCCTCTATCTTGATCAGCCAAGGATGTTCAAGAGTCCTATAGCTCCAACAATTCTACTTCCCTTACAAGTCTTCCAAGTACCCTTACAGGCTCTTATCCATGAACTCTTGTGCCTCTATTCTCATTATAGATTGAATAGGGGAAACACCATTTTATAGACTAGGTGTCCCATTTACATAATTTTATAATATTATTATATAATTGCATATCATGATACCCTTTTGTTGTGGATTATATGTCCCCCACACTCTTATGTCCCTTGGTTCACAACAAAATGACAAGTCAGCTAGGCCCACTGGCTAGATCATCGCACATGTGCTTAGGCCTTAAACTCATAAGTGTACTTTCCCACACATAATACATTGACATACATATATACATACATATAGAAGCATGCATGCCTCAATGGGGTTCTGACTCATTAACTTAGCTGTCACATGTACACGCATATTACCATTCAGGGGATCTTATTTGGGGGTATTAAATTCCCCTCCCCTTTATTTATGCATTATCCCTAGTGCATTTAGATACATGTATAATCATAATTACCAATAGTTGTAGGTACTATCATTTCCTGGTAACCTCAGTCTCTTATTTGCATCTTTAGGATTGTAACTGGAGCAATGAACTTATGCCAAATTGATGGTTGTTTTCTAAAGCCCCTCAATCCTTATCTCCACTATGCTTCATATTTCCAAACATTCTAGTTTGCAATGATCACAATCATACTTATAAACAATAAAATGAAGTAATTAGTACAAGTTTTTATTACACCTGTTAGGTCTCCAGGAAACTCTCCTAGGTTGTAGCTCAGAGATGCCTGGTAACATATAAATTAAATTATTTTTGTAGAAGTTTATTGGAAGGGATGATGGTCTGGTTCAAGCTAGATAACCACTTCTACTCTGTTTTCACTCAAGACATGCATGAACTCCCTTAGACTACAAGACTTTAGACCATCAATGCTCAACAGTTTAGGAATTAGGTGAATATGGAGAATACTAACCACACCAGCAGTTACACACAACCATGTGATGGTCGGCTACAACTAGTAAAGAAACTTGTAGATCTAATCTATCAATGCAAAGACAAGATGATTGTTATTTTGCATTAGACAAACAAGAAACCTGAGTGACCTACTCACTGACACATTCAATATTTCAATACAGAGATAAGATGACAATTTTCTAGTATTAAACATGGAAGCAATCATGAATACAGCGCCACAGGCACAAGCTTAGAACAAAGAAGAAATGGATAGTGAGCATATAATAGCAAAAGAAGCTTGCATTGCTGAAAATGAAGATGAGACGCTGCAAGTTACAGGGTGTCTATAGTCTCCAAAAGTTGAACCTTACATCAAATGCCAAACCTTGTTGCATCTTGCTTTAGGCTATTTATAATTTATCATTACAGTGGCTCTCAGCCGTTTAGGTATGGGGGGGTCTTAATTGACCACCAACTACCATTAACTGTCTAATAGCGTCTTTGAATGTAGTTTCGTTCTCCACTACAAAAACCTGATCGGTTTTGGTACCGTGCTATCCTTCGGGTAGTTGGATTGATCATGGCAGTGGAGTTCCATGATTGTTTAATTCAGTTGTTTAGTCGTGTTGTGTCCTTTTCTCCTCCGGCCATTCTCTTCTTTTAATTTATTTTCATGTTCGGACTATTTCCAGATTGACAGAGTCGGCCATCTTCCTCTTTGAGTAACAGATAGGACGTGGGGTATGGAGTGCATGGGCAGATGAATGGTCATGAATGATCGTGAATGCTAGCCATTAGATCGAGGAGACATGTGGCATAGATCAATTTGCAGAGGCTAACAGTCATGATGGGAGCGAGATACTGGGCCATCAGATCTTTAAGTAGGTAGATCGGACGATTAGTGGGCGATGGAGTTGCGTGGACGGTAATGGGTGGGGTGGTTTACTTGGGCGGTAATGGTTTTTATCGCATGGACATTGGGCAGTAAGTGGTAATTGTCAGAAGCCACACAATTCCATTCAATGAATGACACGTAGCGGCGGAGGAGAGAGAGAGAAACCACCCATATCGCGTGAGTATCGCCCGCACTAGTTGTTCGTGCAATAAGGGCAATGACCATCGGATCTGGTGGGGTTGATCTGATGTTGGAGGCCGATTGGGCAGGTTGACTTTATTGGGAGGAATGTGGGCCGTTGGATCGACGAGAAAAGATCAACAGTGCAGATGCGATGAAATGACAAAACGCCCTCGGGAGATGTGCTAAAGGCGTGTATGGCACATGGGTAAGGTTTTATGGGTAATATAGCTTTGCGCTTGGGGCTAAGGCCAGAAAAGGGGGTTTTGTCAGATTTAGAAGGTGAATGAAGGAATGGGAAGGGGAGAAAGTGAGCAGGGTAAGGGGAGAAAGGGAAAATGACCCAAGTGGGGCCCCTTTTGACAGTAGCAGAGCAGATTGAACCCTTCCTTGGCCTTCCAAAAGTTAGCATTGAACCTCAGGGCTAACACTGGCTCCTTCTAGGGATGAAATCCTCCCTGTGAGGTTTCAAGAACCGTAGACCATTGCCTTTGTTAGGTCCCTATAATACTAGTGATTACCCCATAACTATTGTAGTTGTATCCCTTATTAATATTTTTTTGCCCCTATTGTCCCCATATTGTTATTGCTGTGCCCCATAAAATCCCTCTATTGTTATTTTTGTGCCTTTATATTATTATTGTTAGGCTAGCTGGGTTATATTGTGACTCCTTAGACTCCTATATAATGAAAGGAGGTTTTTTCAATTGTATCATCCAAGAATGGTTCATTTGTGTAATGTAAAGGAGGTTGCCCCCTCGAAGAGGCTGAATTCTAAGGCATTGATCTATCTTTTCTATCTTTTCATGAGCTGGTTTCATAACATTTGGTATCATAGCTTTGGATTCTAGTGTTTCACTGCTCCAAATAGGTCATCGTGGCATTTTCGCTATAACTTTTTTCTGTGACGTTTCAGAAGAGAAAACAAAAACCCGTTTGAGAATAAATCGCACTGTACCTCGGGTCCAAATTTCAGAGCTTTTTGCACTATATTTGCGGAGATAGGATCTAAGGAAGTTGGTCTTTTTACAGACTCCTAAATTACACTCCAAACAGGTGACCTGGGAAAAATCATCATAACTGTCTCTCTATGCATCATATTGAAATTTTCTAAGAAGGTACAAAAAGAGGACGAATTGTAGTTTCTTGTATATATTTTTCAGAGCTGAAGGTTGAAACAATGATATGTGGCATGTTGTACAAGTTCGCTCTACTGAACTAGTCTATAATCAAGTCATTGTGGGAGATTTGACATAACTCTTCCCTGGAGAATCCAATTTGGATCAGACTAGTGGCATTGGAAAGAGGACGTAGAGGGCTACTGCAGGTAGTAATTTTAGAACTGGATGATCCGAAATTATAGAGATACATCAGATTCAATATCAAGCTCCTACAAAGCGAAAAGAGGTGTGTAGTTTTTTTTTAATTTTTGCATAAGCTTGGTTTGAAAAATTAGTTTGAAGGAATTCAAAGGGCATAGTAAAGCATTATTATCGGTAATTGATGCCCCAAGGAAAGAAAATGCAAACACCTAGTAAGGAACCTGAAAGCTCTAGCATGACTCATGAAGAAGAGGAAGAAATGCAACATGATATATCAAAATTAAAAGACCAAGTGCAACAACTGTCCCTTACACAAAAAGGAACATAATCTAAGATGGATGGTTTAAAGAAAGGGGTAGAAGCTAAGATGGACTGTTTAAAGAAAGGCGTAGAAGCTAAGATGATGACATGGAAGCTAAGATGAATGAATGGAAGATAAATTTGAAGACAGACATGGAAGAATTGAAGATAAATATGAATAAGTTGCTACAAGAAATGGCACTAAGGGTGAAAGGGTACTAAAGGAACTCATGATGAGAACAAAAGAAATGTTAATCATGATTCCATAGACTCTAATGTTGGATCGAAGACCCACCATATTCCAAAAATCGATATGAGGAAGTTTGATGGCAAGGATCACACAACATGGATATTACAGATGGAGCAATTTTTCGATCTCAATAATGTGCAAAACACACAAAAGGTAAGTATGGCAACTTTATATTTGGAACCAAATCAGTTTGTATGGTATCAATGGCTTTGCTCTCGTAAACAATTTATCACTTGGGCAATTTTTACGAAGAATTGATAGCACATTATGAGGATACAAAAAGCAACACTTTTTTTAGCCAATTGATAAGTCTCAAACAAAAGGGTTCAATAATGGAGCACATTGAGGAGTTCCAAAAACTGAACATAAGGTAAAAAATATTCCAGAGGAGCATAGGATTAATGTGTTCATAGGGACTTTAAAGGATAATATCCAACATGATGTTCGCCTTTGGGAACCTGATTCATTAGAGAAGGCATTCAGGTTAGCAA
>APFE030559807.1:44349-60533 GCA_000404065.3 Pinus taeda
AAAGAAGTTTTGATGTAGGTGATTGGGTATTCCTACGGCTACAACCATATAAAGAAATGTCCCTCAAGCAAGCTAAGAAGGATAATAAATTATCACCAAATTATTTTGGTCTGTACAAGGTGTTGCAAAAGATTGGTACTATGGCATACAAATTGGAGCTTCCTGCAGCGTCTCGAATGCACCCAGTTATCCATGTTTCATGTTTAAAGAAGGTTATAGGCGACAATCTCCTAGTTCAAACAATACTACCAGAACTTGACGAGGAAGGAAAAATTATATTGCAACCGGAAGCAGTCACAGAAACAAGAACTCGAAAGCTACAAAATTGATCAATTTTGGAGTATCTCATGAAGTGGAAGAACTTATCCGCTGAAGATTCCACATGGGAGGATGAGAATTTTATACAAAAGCATCCAGAACTGCTCAAGCGTGAAGGACAACACATTTTTTGAAGGAGAGGGGCATGTTAGGTCCCTATAATACTAGTGATTACCCCATTACTATTGTATTTGTATCCCTTATTAATATTTTTGTGCCCCTATTATCCCCATATTGTTATTACTATGTGCCATAGAATCCCTCTATTGTTATTTTTGTGCCTTTATATTATTATTGTTAGGTCGGCTGGGTTATATTGTGACTCCTTAGACTCCTATCTATAGAAAGGAGTTTTTGTCAATTGTATCATCCAAGAATGGTTCATTTGTGTAATGTAAAGGAGATTGCCCCCTCGAAGAGGCTGAATTCTAAGGCCTTGATCAATCTTTTCTATCTTTTTGTGAGCTGGTTTCATAAAAGACTTCTACATAAAAACAAGATCAAAAACATTGCCTAGTATTCCATTGGGCATGGAGTCTAACTAGTATGAAATAAAAGCCTGAAAACCAACATATTTATAATACCAAGGCTTTAAATCCTTAAACAAAATAAAGTTCAAAGAATAGCCCATTGATTAGGCCATCAAAAACATATCCTCCTTCCATTAAAGCATTCCTTTTGAGAAAACAACCATTAAACTGAAAATTGACCCTTTTTACCTTTCTATGAAAGGTTTCTTTGTCTTGGCCAATGTGCATATCAGCAAATTCATCAAAGACTTGCAAAAGCCTATTGATTTGATCCTTTAATTCAAAAACTTTCCATCATTCAGTATTATCAGGCAGAGATGGTCTATATTTCACCTTATCTCTGTATACTTTCAGCCTTGGATGTTTTTCTTGGAAGGTTTGGCACACCTGCTAAATAATAAAGTCTGCTCTAAACTCTGTTGTGTCATTTGTGACCTAAAAAGTTAATATAAAAGATGAATTAATGTATTCCTCTATGGGGGACACAAGGACTTCACCTATTCCTGCAACCTCCTTAGAGAAAGCCCCATCAAGGATCATGTCCCAAATCTGTGGGCCTTCTTCCTCTGTGATATGGAAAACTATTTTTTTTAGTTGTGTAGAGGCCAACTGATCAGGCCTGGTAATATCAAGACAGAGCTTATCCATGATAGCCTTGGGCATTGGATTATGGCTGGCTCTAGTGTCCAGAAGACAATTATGAAGAATTTCATCATGAATAGACAGAGAAACATAGAATGATGGGGAGTTGTCTTTACAATTTTCAATGATTGGGCTGATAATAATAGCTAGTTGGTCATCTTGTAGATTTACATAGTTAGTGGAGGCTTGGATTGCTTTAGGCTCAAGATCCTCAAGGGTGGATGCTTTGAAGGACTCATTCTTCACTAGTTCAAACAGAGGCATAGGGATTCTTGGCTTCTGAATTTCTAATTGAAAACTGAAAGAAGAAGGGGACTTGTCAAGGAATCTTACCTCTATGGTTGGAGCTTTGAGGATGATAGGATCAATTGCTGGCTTTTTCTGCTTATTAGCTTGTTGTTCTGTAGGGACAGTAGCTTTATGAATAGGAGTTTCTTTGAAATTATTCATCATAGACCTCAGATTATATTGGTGCTAATCTACCATTTGTAGAACAACTGCACCATCCCATTCTTGGCTAATCTAGTCATTGAATAATGACTTATCATAGGCAGCTTTGGTTAAAAAAGTGGCATTGCCTTTGTCTTCCATACAATGGATCTCATCATCTTCTTCAAACTACTCTTCTTCCATGATTGTATTCTGAAAAGGGATCCTCACCCTTTGGTCTTCATTGGCATATTTGCTTCTTTGCAAAATCTACAACTACTCATTTGCTCTCCTCTATGGATTTGGATCTCTAGGAGAAAATGTATTAGGAACCCTTCCTTTCCCTGAATGTTGCTCAACCTTCAGCTTGGAGATTTTAGAGGCCAATGACTCTATCATCTTGGTCATTTTGTCTATCTTGGGGTCTGTGGATGAAGAAGATTCACCCCTCTGTCTCCTTCTATCAACAAGTCCCTTGAGTCTCTCTGCAGCGATGATGTTTGATTCTACTTCCAGGGTTGCATCTTGCATATCAGCCAAAGATGCACATCTTCTCTCCCTCAATAGTAAACAAAAATAAGAACCAAAGGAATTGGCATAGGTGAGCTTAGCAGAGGTAGGGGTGGGTTTCACTTCAGCTAGTATCTTGTTGTACATGCAGTTAAATCTCTTATTGAAATCAAACACAGCTCACCATTTTCCCTCTATAAGTTCCCAAACTCAGTATGATAGTAGAGAAAATCTTTCTTATCCCCCCAATGCTTTAGGAACACATCATCTAAGGCCTCAATCTCTTCTATGGACCTAGGGGTCAATTCTCTGAACCATTTTCTAGCTTCTCCATCTAGGCTTTGGACAAACACTCTCATCCACACATCATCTTCACTAATGTCTAGGTTATTAGCATAGCTATAAAATGACTCAAGATGTTCTTCAGTTGTAACCCCTTTAGTCCCAGTGAACTTACGCATGTATTTATGATATTCTCCCATAGGCATTGCATTCAAAGGAGTGGGCAAAACCAGGGGCCCATACCTAGCAGCTATGATTCTTTCCATTTTTGTGGGTGCTTGTGGGCCTACCATGACTAGTGTAGATGAAAGAGTGATGGCAGTCTAAAAGGTAGGGAGTTGAGAAATGACTAACAGGGTTAAAGGAATATGATGGACAGGAGGGGAGGTTTCCTTTGGGCTGAAATATAAAGCAGGACCTAAAGAATAAGGAGCTTTATGAATCTCTGAAATTTTTTCTTCACTGCTAGTGCTAAAGGCTATATTCTCAACATGTATGTGCTCTATTACAAGCCTTTTCTACAAAGATGCATAAGATTCTTTAGGTTTACCTGATCCTGGTGCTCCTTTCTATGATATCTTTCTTCCTTTGATAATCTTCTCAGGGTCAGGTATTAGGTTAGATGGTGATTTATGAGGATTTCTCAGAGTGTGCCTCAAACTGAGACATAACTGTGATGTGGAGTTGCCAAGAGGTTTGGCCTCCAGTAGATTCACCAGATAGATTATTACAACAAAAAATGTGTCCAGACTTTGTCTATCATCAAAGGTGGATTTGTGTCGTTCTCCTAGGGAAGCTGAGCTTCAATCTCCTCTCCCCATCAATGACGCCAATTATGTTAGGTCTCCAGGAAAATCTCCTAGGTTGTAGCTCGGAGATGCTTGGTAACATATAAATTAAATTATTTCTGTAGAAGTTTATTGGAAGGGATGATGGTTTGGTTTAAGCCAGATAACCACTTCTACTATGTTTTCACTCCAGACATGCATGAACACCCTCAAACTACAAGGCTTTAGACCACCAATGCTCAACAGTTTAGGAATTAGGTGAATATGGAGAATACTAACCACACCAGTAGATACACACAACCATGTCATGGCCAACTGCAACGAGCAAAGAAACTTATAGATCTAATCTATCAATGCAAAGACAAGATGACAATTGTTTTGCATCAGACACAGAAGAAACTTGAGTGACCTACTCACTGATACATTCAATATTTCAATATAGAGATAAGATGACAGTTATCTAGTATTAAACATGGAAGAAATCATGAATATAGCACCACAGGCACGAGCTTAGAACAGAGAAGAAATGAGCAGTGAGCATATAACAACAAAAGAAGCTTGCATTGTTGAAAATTAAGATGAGATGCTGCAAGTTACAGGGTGTCGATAGTGTCCAAAAGTTGAACCTTACATCAAATGCCAACCCTTATTGCATCTTTCTTTAGGCTATTTATAATTTATCATTACAATGGCTCTCAGCCGTTTAGGGATGGGGGGGTCTTAATTGACCACCAACTACCATTAACTATCTGATAGTGTCTTTGAACGTAGTTTCTTTCTCCACTATGAAAACCTGATCGGTTCTGGTACCGTGCTATCCTTCAAGTAGTCGGATTGATCATGGCAGTGGAGTTCCATGACTATTTAATTTGGTTGTTGAGTCATGTTGTGTCCTTTTCTCCTCCGACCACGCTCTTCTTTTAATTCAGTTTCATGTTTGGACTATCACCAAACTGACATAGTCAGCCATCTTCCTCTTCAAGTAACAGACAGGACGTGGGGTATGGAGTGCATGAGTAGATGAACAGTTGTGAATGATCACGAATGGTGGCCGCTGGATCAAGGAGACATGTGGCGGAGATCAATTTATAGAGGCTAACGGTCGTGGTGGGAGCGGGATATGTCCGGGCCGTCAGATCTTCAAGCAGGTAGATCGAACGGTTACCGGGTGGTGGAGTTGCATGGACAGTAAGTGGTAATTGTCAGAAGTCATGCGATTCCATTCAATGAATGACACGTAGTGGTGGAGGAGAGAGAGAAACCACCCATATCACGCAAGTATCGCCCGCGCTAGTTGTTTGTGCGATAAGAGCAATGACCATTGGATCTGGCGGGGTTGATCTGACGGTGGAGGCTGATCAGGCGGGTTGCCTTTATCGAGAGGAATGTGGGCCATTGGATCAGCAAGAAAAGATCAACGACGCAGATGCGGCGAAATGACGAGACGCCCTCAGGAACTGTGTTGAAGGCGCATATGGCACATGGGTAAGGTTTTATGGGTAATTTAGCTTTGCGCTTGGGGCTAAGGCCAGAAAGGGGGGTTTTATCGGGTTTAGAAGGTGAATGAAGGAACAGGAAGGGTATAAAGTGAGTGGGGTAAGGGGATAAAGGGAAAATGACCCAGGTGGGGCCCCTTTTGACAGCAGCAGAGCAGACCGAGCCCTTCCTTGGCCTTCCAAAATTCAGCACTAAACCTCAGGGCTAACAACACCCATCTATAATCTCGTAAATAATTAAAATTGATATAAAAAACAACCTAAAAAAAATTCCTTTTGGTTGGTAAGTGCCTTGCCAAAAACCTAAAATTGAGCACTCTGAGTGGTGCACTTCATCACCACCATAAACTATTCAAATCAAGGTTATGGATTGCATTTATAAGTGCATTTCCCTCTTTCCTGCATTAATCTATCTTTAAATCCTTGACATATTCACTTGACCTTTTAAAATAGTTAGAAAATTGATAGCAATAACTCTTCACTTTGCAAGTCAACCTTCTGACAGACTTTGAAAATTTTCCTTTTTAGGATGGGATGTACACTTTATTTGTAGTCATTTATGTTAACTTTTCCCTGGCTACTAAAATAATTAATTTCCCATAGCCAATTTCTTCAAAATATCATTGTTTTGGATATAATATGCTTGAAAACTCCCATATTTCATTACCCATGAAGCCTAGATAAATGCATGTTCCTCAAAGTTGTGGTTGTTGGCATGGATGTGATAAGGCAATAGGGCAAATGTCTTACCAAGGTCCCTTTACCTCATAACTCCAATTTCATTTCCATGTAACAACTAATATAATGATAACAAGTGTCATCTCACTACATTGTTTCCAAGTTTATTTATTTTTTCAATAATTACTATGAACTATAACAGCCTCAGGTCAAAAGTTCATGTAATTATAAAGTTAATAAAGGAAAAATAAGACCAAGGTCATGGGAGACTTATTCCAAAATTAATGTTGGGAAACACATCCTAGTGTGGGTGTTCATTTGGTTTAATATGCTAAGGAAAATGACAAAGACAAAGGCAAAGGCTTTGAAATGGAAAAGAGGCATTAATTGACTTTTTATTTATGAAAATAAAGCAAATTACGAGAAAAGGAAGGTGAAGAGTCACAAGTTTTATGTGAGGAGAAAAATGAAGGAAAATAATGGAAAATTGAAGAAATTAAAGGCCTCAATGATAAAAATCCTTCTAAGGATCAGTACACAACTTTTGTGAGTTCGGTTTTGAAGCTCTCTCTCTCTATTCTCTATCTCTCATACTCTTGGACACTTGAGCATTCTTAGAGCACTCTAGCATTAGAGGAAGGAAGGCAAAGGAAGGACAAGGAAGCAAAGGGAAGCCAAGATCAAGCAAGGACGGGTTGGATAAAGCGGATACAGCAAGATCACTTGCACGTATTGAGTTGTATGTATGATTTCCTTTCTTGTTTTGGCATGAATGGTACATGCATGTGTGTTTTTGGTTCTCTTTCTCTCATTGGCATGGGTTTTTCCAGGTGTGACAGTGGTTTCAACCTTTCCTTGCCATTTTTGGATAGCCATGGTGTGATGGGGTTTCTCTTACTTGGTTGAGTTGGATTACCATATGATTTTGAAACTAAGTGGGGTGGTCTCCGGAGAAACATAATGCCTAGGAATCCCTTGACTAGTGAAGGTGGGATTGCGGTAAAGTCAGATTGTGTATACCCTCGTTGGGCCTAGGAATCCTCGACTAGTGAATTGTGGGATATATGGTATATCCTAGAGGGTGGAGATAGACAAATTCCTCATGGTTTACATGGAGAGATCTAGAGACATCCATGCATGTATAGGCCTAGGGATCCCTGGATCGATATGTGGTGGGATTATGGTAAATTTTGGTAGTGTATGTTTCTTGTTTGGGCATAGGAATCCCTTAGCGGGATTGCGGTAAAGCTTGGTTTTATAGATGAGGGATTGGCCCCAAGAATCCCTTGGTGGATTGTCATAAAGCCTGAGGAAGCCTTGGTTTTTTTGTTTTAAGTCCCACATTCATGCTTGGAATATGGCACAGGGGCGATTGGTTGAAACAAATGTTTAGTTCAGCCCAATCTATGGTCGGTGGTATGTGGAAGTCCCTAACTTGGTTGCATTTTGAATATGTTAATAAGAGCTTTGTTCCTCTTTTGTTCCATGTGAGAATGTACTTTTTAATATGTGATTTTAATGGTTTTTCTATCATTGTTATTTTGTGGTTATATGTTTCTTATAAGCATGGTTTATGACAGACTTGAGTTATGGCTCTAATATTGTTTTGCTTCTTAAGTGAAATGTTAATGGTTGCATGATTTAATAGATGATAATATAGCTATTGTGAGAGGGCATTAAACCTTATTAAGGATTCTCAGATAAGTATGAAGTTCCTATGCTCATATGTGTTTATATGACCTGTCAATTACATGTTAATAATGTGTTTGGGGGAATGCCTGTCATGGATCGGACTTGTCAAGTCAGGTCCTTGTTCAAGTTTTGCATTAGAGGCATTGTCATATTATTATTTATCATTTCTGAAAGTGTCATCAAGTTTTGGATAGAGGCCTGATTGCCAGCCCAGAAACAATTACTCAGAATTCGGGGTTGCTGACACAAAACTGCCTGAAAAAGGCTATAGTTGCATGGATGCCTTGTTGTGGGAGTGACGGGAGGGTCTCAATTGCATGGAGGGGTTTTCATCTGTGCGACTAGAGGGTGTTACAAAGTGGTATCAGAGCATGGTTCACCCCATGGACTAGATGGGCAGAATATGGTTGTCATTCATGCATGTAGGTTTTGTATGTGCTTGATGTGTAGGTATGGTGATGGTCATTGTTACAATTGTGTTGTCACATGTAAGTTGATGATGTTGTTGTTGGAATGTATTTTTCATGAATGCATGTTAGTTGAATATGCATTTGTTGTGAATGTCAGTTGTCCATGTGGATGTGTGCATGCATTTTTATGGCTATAGTTGTCATGCAAATGGTCATGGTATGTGGTTGGTATTGTCATTCATGGTAACTAGATAATTATTGAGATGATACTGGTCCATTGATTATGATTATGAGAATACATTTATCATGCTAATCTAGTTTATATTGCAAAAGATATATCCTCCCCTGAAATATACTGAGTTATGTTGGTTATGTTTATATTTTGGTTTAGCTGACATGGTATACTTGTAGGAAGAAGATCAAACATGACTAACAAATATGGTAGACTATTGTTCACAAGATTCTCCCTATAGATCTAATGACCAGAATGTTGATAGGTACTGTCTTGATATATCAGACACTTTGAGAAGTTTGAAGGCATAAATAAGAATTTGCAAGGCAGACAATCACAAGATCATTCAGGCACAAGAGAAATGAGTAGAGGTTAATGAAGTCATCTTTCATAGTATGTCAAATCTGCGGAGACACAAACCACTTAGGACTAGTCATGGACAAGAGGAAAGGACGAATGGGGAATATGGTAACAGGTCTTATGGTGGTCATTGGTCGAATAGAGATGACACAGTCAGGGATAGAAGGTTCTTGGACACACCGGATAGAAAAGGCGATGGACACAGGTTCTATTCTAGTTCTACTTCTTATAGGTATCATGGTCATCATCGTTATCATCGTTATCATCCTTACAGAATAAGTGATAGGGGATATTTTCTAGTGGATTTCAAGAAAACAAAGCCACCTACCTTTGATGGGGATTTGAAGAAGTTGGAAGATGCATATGCATGGTTAATTGAGATGAAGAAATTCTTTGAGTTGCATTATTACATAGAGAACATGAAGGCTATAATAGCTAACTTCAACCTCAAAGGGAAAGAATACACTTGGTGGGAAAATGTGAAGTGTGTCATAGACATGAGGACAGAGGAGTTGGTTGGCATGAATTAAAGAGACTTTTCAAGAAGAAATATTTGTCAGAGAGGTGATACAATAGTAAAGTTAAGGAGTTCTATGAGCTAAATATAGGATTGATGACAAATGAGGAGTATACGAAAAAGTTCTTGGAGTTATTAAGGTATGTACCGTATCTTAAAGATGAAAAAGCCAAAGTTCAAAGATTTGTTAGTGGATCACCATTAGCATTTAAAGATCGGATTGAGTATAATGATCCTCAATCACTTGAAGAAGTCATTTGGAAGTTGAAGCACTATTATGAGCAAGAAAAGTGTAAGACAAAATATTAGCAATGTTGGAAAGGGAAAGACAAGACTTAAGGTAAATGGAAGCTAAAAAGAGCAAGACCCCAAGATGCAGGTGATAAAGAGAATGTTGCACCTTACAAGAATTTTAATGGACCTCAGCCTAGAGAACAATAGAATAGAGTTGATGGTAGGAGACAGTTGTAGTGCTAGACATGTTGTAAGTAGAATCTCAAGAAGGATTTTCCGCAAAATCATGGTGGCATGCCTCATATCTACAGTACACAGGAAGCGCAAACAATTGGGGATGTTGGGCAGATCATTCCATGGATCTATGCAACATTGGATAACAGGCAGGCAGATCACGAGGCATCTATTTTCTAGATGTCCGGTAAGCTTTGTGATCAAGTTGTTTCTATTTTGATTCACCCTGGATTTAATTATATATATGTTAATCCTAGCCTGGTCGATAAGTGTGGTTTGAATAAGGAAGTGCATGCAGAATCTTAGAGAGTCTAGTTGGTTATAAGTACAAAGAAAAGAGTTCATCATTGGGTAATAACTTGTGCATTTAAGTTGAATGGTATGCCTACATCAGCACATTTGAATGTGTTTCCATTGGGATCATATAGTATGCTTTTGGGTATGGACTGCTTGTATCTTCATAGGACCAAGGTGGATTGTTATGACAAGGTCATTAGTTTCTTGTATGAAAATGGAGAATGGAGAATCTTACAGGGTAAGAAGAAAGCTACATTAGTCAGAATGGCTACAGCTATGCAGGCAAAGTGCAGTCGTAGAAAAAAGTGTGTGTTGTTTGCAGTGCACATTTCTAGTGATAAAGGTAAGGATGTTGAGGATGTAGAGGTATTGAGAAGGTACCTGGTATTACAATAGCTTCAAGATGTATTTCCTGTAGAGATTTTAGAGTTGTCACCTCATAGGGAAGTGGAATTTTCCATTGAGTTGGTACCAGGGGCATCACTAGCATCAAAAGCACCATACATGATGAGCACACCAGAATTAGTAGAGTTGAAGTTATAGTTGAAGGAAATGCTTGATAAGGGATACATTAGGCCAAGTGTATTGCCTTGGGGTGCACCACTATTGCTTGTGAAGAAGAAGTATGGTACTTTTAGGCTATGCATTGATTACATGCAATCGAATAAGGTAACCATCAAGAACAGGTATCTGTTGCCAAGGATCAATGATTTTTTTATCAGTTGAAGGAAGAAACAGTGTTCTTGAAGATTGATCTAAGATCAGGATACCATTAGATATGCATATTAGAAGAATATATCTACAAGAATTATTTGTGAACCAAGCATGGACATTATGAGTTTGTTGTATTTCCATTTGGTTTGACTAATTCTATAGCTACTTTTAAGTGCTTGATGAAGTGTGTTGTGTCCTTATCTAGACAAGTTTGTTATTATTTTCATTGATGATATATTGATATACTCTAAGAGTGAGGAAGAGCATGCCAAACACTTAGCATCAGTGTTGAGATTGCTAAGAGAGAATCAGTTGTATGCCAAGCTTAGCAAATGAAGTTCATTTCAAATAGAGGTACATTGCTTGGGGCATGTTGTCTCGAAGGAAGGCATAGTAGGGGATTTGGAAAAGATAAAGTCTATCATGGAGTGGGAAGCTCCTAGGAATGTGGATGAGGTAAGGTCATTTATGGGGTTAACAGGTTATTACATGAGGTTCATTATGAGCCTCTCATAGATTTCTTATCCTATTACATCATTGTAAAGGAAAGGTAAAAAATTTGAATGGACAGAAGAATGTGCAGCTAGTTTTGAGCAGTTGAAACAATTTTTGACAAATTTTTAAAGATTGTAGACTCAGATAAAGAGTTTTTAGTTTGTACGAATGCTTGTAAGGGAGGACTTGGTGGAGTCTTGATGCAAGAGAGATAGGTGGTATGTTATGAATCAAGGATATTGAATGAGCATGAGAAAACTTATGGTACAGGGGGGGCAAAAGCCCCCCCTATTGGGGGGTTTGCAGGGGGCAGTAACCCCTCTACACGGGGTTCAAGGCAACACCCCAGGAATCTTTTTGTACCCTATATTAGGTGGGTAGACCTGCCTATGGTTTTTTGCATGCATTTCACACATGGTTTTGGGCATGCTGGTTTTCCATCCATGGTATTTTGTAGATCTGTCCAGGGAACTACGGTTATGTTCTAATCCAGGGTTAATGGATTGGAGTTTATGGATGCTTCGGCATGTATATACATGTATTATAACATTGAAAGGAATATAATGAAAAATCAATCTGGTAGACCCAGTTTTGGGATTGTTGGGGCTTGGTTTTGCCCAGTTTTGATACTTTTTTATATACTTTCCCTCTCCCATTTTGACTATTTCTAACCCCTACTATGCCTATCTTGGTTGTAATACTTTTGTTTTTGCCAAAAGGGTGTCGTGGGCTGAAGGTATCCAAATTAATACTAGTTGTTCATTATTTTATTACCATGCCAACTAATCTTGAGTTCCTATGAAAATTTGCTTTGATTCAGAGACATGCCCATAATTCCTCTAGACAACTATGCAATCTTATTTCTAGCAATTACTCTGGATTTCTTGCAGTCGTGGATTTCTTACAACAACATCAACAGTTAGCCATGTTCCATGAATATCTAAGTCCAACGAGAACATGGATTTTATGGGGAATATATCACATATGATTGTTATCTTATTGCCCTTCTCAGATCTGCCAACAACACCACCTAGATTCAGAAGCTTTCTCTCACTGGCCATTTGGAGGAACAACTACAGCCATGTAACGAGTTTTCATCTAATCCATGCTTTTAGTCATGGATTAGACCCAGTATGGCTAAAAACGATATATTGTAATAGATATGTTATCCTATGGCTTAGATTAGCAATCTCCTTTATTTCGAGCCATCTATGGGCTTTGTAGATGTATAAATTTTGTCCTAGCTCTTCGATGATAGGGTTCTATTAGAGTGTTGGGTTGGTTTCAGCACTAACTTTGTATCATATTGTACTTAGCTATATTTTCATATTCATATAAAGATATATGTTCTGTCCATTGCAGTGAGCAAGCTCCTCTAATTTGAAGGGGTTGTGAGTAAGGGAGGGCCCCCTTTGCTCACAACTCCCATAGTGTAGTTTTCATGTATTTTATTTCTATTATGTAGGAGTAATCCATTTTTACAGCTAATTGACTCTTTTGAATATATATCAGCAACACTGGATTAATTGAATTAATTTTTTGTTCATTTGTGGGATCTAGTTAATGAAGATTTGATTCCTTATGTTGATTGAATTTCTGAATTTGTTATAAGTTGATTTTTATATCTTTTCTTAATCATCATCAACACTCTTAAGAGTTGTAGAGGGAATTTTGATCCACTCTATAGTCTTTGCTGCTAAGTGATTGATGCAGGAAAGGTTCATTGGTTTTCTATGATTGGTTAATTAGATTAATCACCACTTACAATATTAGTCTCACATATACTTTGCATGCATCTCACAAGCTTACCTTCCCAAGTTGATGATTTATGTTTAATAAAATTATAATGCTATAATTTGACTCAACATTTTGGCGTCGTTGCTCAAGAGGTGCTAAAGGGATAATACTGAAGTTTTTTTATTACATGCAATTTTTGGAATTATTTTTAGGACCGGGGAGTCGAATTGATAAGATGAAGGGCAAAGCCCACAAACCAGAGGAGGTCATAAATTCGTCAAAGTCATGTTCTATTCGTTTGGTAAGTAGTTTCTTTTGAATTTGTTTTCATAGTAGATGATTGGGTCCAACATTTACAAATGTATTTTGTAGTGGTGTGAGCACCGCTTCATTTCCTAATACATTGGCAAGAAAAAATAAGTCTACAAGAAATTGTAAGGCAGCAAGAGAAGAAGAGTCTAGTCAGGAGGTCTATGGTCCTTAAAAGATCCCATAACATAATCCTTCTTCTCCTGAAGCAACTTCTGTAGGAAAATCTTCTATTGCTACCCATTTTGGATCTCTTGTCACAAGGAAAACAACATCTCTTCTCAGTGGTCAGCCTGAAAATGAATTCCTTGGTAATCCTATTCGAGAACCATAAATCCAAACCATTGATTCCGTAGAATATGTGGTCTACAAAGCCCCCACTTCCTTTTGGTCCAGAATAGCCCATGAAGAGGGGACTGGTCACACAGATGGATACGATGAGAAGGAAGAAGAACTAGTCACATTTAAATTCCCTATCAGGGAGGCTGGTAGAGCTACTCAGATGAAGAATATTCCTCCTTCAGCCTTGCCTAATTTTCATGGGGTTCCCAGTGAAGATCTTGATGCCTTTCTGTTTGAATTCAATGTGTTATGCAAAAGCTATGACTATTCTTCCAATGCTCAGAAGCTGAAGTTGTTTCCTACAACATTTAAGGATGAGACTCTCACGTGGTTAATGGGGTTGGCTTCAAACTCCATTACAACTTGGGAGGAAATGAAAAAGGTATTCTTGAGAAAGTATCAAGATTGTTGCAAGACTAGGGACCTTGGAGAAGAAATATTTGGCATGGCTTAAAAGGAGGGGGAGAGTCTTGAGGACTTGGTGGAGAGATTTTAGTACAATCCGTAGAGGTCTAAAATGAATAAACTGAGCAAGGATACTAAAAGAACAATTTTTCTCAGAGCAATCAAACTAGAAAATCTGGAGATTTTGAATATGATGGGAGGAGGTGACATATCAAAGTTGGGTTATGATGAAGTATGTGAGATATGTCATCGATATTCAAGAGGAAATTAAAAAGTTGGAGGAGGAACAAGAGATACTGCTTCCGGGCTTGTCAAGTTAGTTGTTGGAGCTAGAGTAACCAGAGTTGAAATGGGTAATTTATTTGAAAATTTTAAGATTGATATTCTTAGCACATTATCTTCTCAATTGGATGTTTTGTAGGTTAAGAAGTGTTGCCATTATGATTCTGGTTTGGTACTATGGCACAGGTGTTGTACTTGATGGCAACTCACTCTCAGCTCAGATCTCAGCTCAGGCACTCAGAAAGAAGAAAAATACATATACACAGGTTAATCTAGACGAAGTCGCGTATACACGCGGGTTATACATTACAAAAGTGCATATATGTTGGGGACTTACTCTTGGTCCATGGTAGTTAGTCCTTGGGATTTGAACCTATGGTTTTGGACCATGGCGACTCGTCAGATGTGTTGATCCCTAGTTTGGGTTCATGGTAATGAAATGTTATGGTTTTGGACCATGGTATTGTGGACGACCTAAGACTATAAAAGAGGAAGGAGATCTTGTGGCAAAGCATCATCTGAATTATGATTGAATATCTGAAAAAGTGGTAGATTTGAATGTTGGTAATTGGGTTATAGTGCAGATTTGGATCTAAATAAAGGAGGAACCTTAGCGCAAAGAAGGAGGATAAGTTCTATTGATGGGTCATAATCTTTAAGCTTGAATGATAGTATCTTTATATGATTTTGGTATGTTGTATGTGGCACTTGCTTGATCTATAACACTGATAATCTGGGTTAATTAGTGTATTTGAATATCTAAAGGAGTGAATTTTCTTTTATATATTTGTACGCAGGTTCAGTGAAGAGAAGTCGCGTATACATGCTGGTTCAATGAATGAAAACAGCGTATACGCAGGTTGTTCCAAACACAGAAGCATATGCACGCATATTGCAGGTTGTGATCTAGCTGCTTCTGTTTATTGTTGTTGTGTTCTGAGTTCAGTGTTTAGTGTGTGGTACTGTGTTTTGGGTACATCTATCAGAGAAGTATCCACTTGATTCAGATATAATTGGTGGAAAGGAGATTGGTTGATTCTTGATGATTGATTGATATTTATGGATCCAGTCTGAAAATTTATGAAACGTGGTCCCCGGAAGAAAGAGAAAGTTGTAGCCTTCTGTAGACCAGCACCTACGTACTAGTATCTTGGCTAGTGCAAGAGCTAAAGGGGGTTGTAGCTCCCTTCCAGAAGAAGCTGGAGAACGAGAGAGGGTTGTAGCTCTCTTCTGGTTGCAGCCCGCGTACTGGTAAAGCACTGCACCAGTACATTGTAAAAGAAGTTTCTAATTTAAAAAGAAGATAGAGACGAATTGCCGCAAGTGGTTTTCACCCACATTGGGTTTCCACCTTATATCTTGTGTTCTTGAGCGTGATTGTCTTTCTGTTCTATTTTACTGTCTCTGGTTACTGGTTACTTGATTCTGCAACACAGATTAACAATCATCATCAGAAAGATAAAGTAAATTAAAAGTTTGCTTTGTATATGCGGTTTTCCTTCTGCATAGTTGCGTATATACGCGGGTTTAACTAACTGAAGTAGCGTATATAATTTGTTTTGGAAAAGTAATATTTGACTTGATAATACTGATTCCCCCCCCCCCTCTCATTATTATTTCCAACAATTGGTATGAAAGCAGGTCCTTCAAAAGAAGCTTGATCGCTTGAAGGAAGATCTTTCATCATGAGAAACTACGAGAGGGAAGCATCAATCAGGCCACCAATTTTTTATGGGACAAACTTCGTATATTGGAAGGTAAGAGTTACTGCCTATCTTCAATCTCTTGGTACACAAGTCTGGGATATCATAGATACAGGGTATACCTTTCCATCAGCAACTCCTACAGATCTGGCTGAGAAGAAGAAATATGAAAAAAATGCAAAGGCGGTCAATACTCTATTAGGATGCCTATCTCAATCAGAATTTGTCAAAGTAATGCAGTTTAAATCCGCAAAAGGGATATGGGACAACATTGTTCTAAGCTATGAAGGAGATGATCAGGTAAAACGAGCAAAACTTCAAACCCTCAGGATTCAGTATGAAAATCTCAAGATGTATAATGATGAAAGTGTGGCTAATTATTTTCTTCGTGTAGATGAGATTGTTAAATGTATGAAAAATTTGGGTGAAGAAATAAAAGAGGCTGTTGTGGTTGAAAAAGTTCTAAGATATTTGTCCTCTAGATTTGAATCTAAAGTTTTTGCTATAGAAGAAAAGGAGAATCTACAAAACCTTAAAATGTCACAGCT